>VZTO01025341.1:0-15868 GCA_013400615.1 Syrrhaptes paradoxus
AAAAAAAACTTATTTTGAAGGAAGTCCTTTAAAAAAATGTGCAAGTTTCCTGCATTTTCCCAGTTTAGCCATTTAGTTTGCACTCCATGTGTGTCATAACTAATATTTTATAGCTTCAAAAGTGATTATGCAAGGAGAAAACTTTTCAGGAAGCTATTTATTGTGTGTGAACTGTCANTAGTTCAGACTGTGTGCTGTTTGGACTTGCCCATGTATTCTTGAGCTTAATGTACCTATTTGATCTTAAATTCTTGTGGCAATGTCAGCTAAAAGCATGAACAACTCTATAATGGATTTATTTGATGTCCTTCTTTGGAAAGGAGGAACAATATCTCAGAGAAGCAACCGTTTTCATGTACATCATTTGCTTCTCTGTAAGCTTCTGACACTTGACTCCATAGTTGGGAGCTAGATTTTACCAGCAGTGGACTAGGTAGGGAAATCAAAAGTATTTTTAGGAATGGATAAGCTTTCATAAGGTTTCTATTTCAGAAAAAAACCCACTTGAAATATGTAGGAACATTCCATTTGAATATTTGTGCTTAAAATGTTCCTCTATTCCTGTTGAAACAACTTTGTATGAAATCATAGTAATCTGCAGCATTACAAGTAATCAAGTTTGAAACAAAAATGAAGTCTTTCAAGTCACTCAGTTTTGTTTTTTTTTTATTTTTTGAGTTTTCTGATTTTTTTTGTCTCTGAGTTCAGGATGAAAAACTGTTTGATATGTCAAAAATGCTCAGAGACAGAAAAAACATTTCTTGTTAACCTTTATTTGGCAACATTATTAGTCATCATCATAATTTCCAATGCTGAACGTAACACAAAATGTGGCTGAGGATACTGTGGCAAACAACATCAAAGAAAGCTCAGCAACATAGCAATTACTTCCAGTTAAAATGATCTCTGCATATCTACTTTTCAGTTAATATGCTGTTATGCAAAGTATCAGCATGTAAATGGTTTCTCTGAACTGACCTGAAATTTTTAGTAGGACACAAAGAACATTAGGATAACTTCCTCCCTTCAGTCTCACGTTAAGGATGAGCAATTCCAAAAGTTAGTAGGATAAGAGTGTATTGGCCACATATAGCGAACAGAGCCTTGCCAAAAGCCACCTGGCCTTTAATGTAGAACTGGAAATACAGGAATATACTTGCCAAAACATGTTTCTAGGAAGATGTCCAAGTCTCACAAAAAGGATAGGCTGGGTTTTACGTGTACTTGCCTGTAATCTGTGTGATGGTGTTTTGCTGTCTTGTCCCTGGCCTGACTGTAGATGGCAAACCAGGTTTGGGCCACTATATAAATTTCTCTTTCAAGGTTTATATCAGAATGGTGGAGGTGATAGTTTGAAGGGGAGAGGGTGTCACGTTTATGTTATGTGCTGCTGCTTATTTGTCTGCAAATGTCAGAAAGCTACAGTCCCCCCTGTGATACTGCATTCTTGTGATCTTACCCCACCAGAGCAATGTCTGTGTACACCCACGAGTGCTGTGTGTTTCTGCTGTAACAGAGGGTGCAGACAGAAGATGACAGGCACTCACATCCCTGTGGCTTACTTCTGTGCTGATTGTTGGCTGCTAGCTGACCATGCGTGTGTTCCTAGCCCACTGAAGCTGCAAACAGAAATTGTTCATATATACTGTCTTCTGCATAAACTGGAGCCTTTCAGTATTGCTTTGAGCCATGTGAACATGGTTTAATGGAGAACAAAATGCATGTCCAAAATATGTTGTTCCATCATTTCAGTGTGTGCACAGACAGCTTTTTGGTTTGTGTCCCTGAGCTTCCCTACTATGGGTTAGATGTCATAAGCCTTCCATGGGCAAAAAGACATAGAATTCATATAAACAAGAACGGGGTGATGGTTAAGGGTAATAAACTCAGGAGTACTATATTCTGTTTGTGTTCTCACAAAGTAAACCTGCCATGGTTAATGTTAGAGGACAATGGTTCTCTTTTTTGACGGATTGGTAGGTAAATGCCTTTTACTCAAAACCTGGTGTACTTTTTTTCTGTGTGCTGTCATTGTTCTGCATAGCTTTGCTCATTTTTGTAGAGGTTGTTTCCTGTATTGCTGTTTGGCAATCCATTTTCATTTTTGCTTTTCCTGTTTTGTCAAATGCCATTTTATCTCCTCATGTAATTGGAGTAGAAGTCTTTTGATTTAGGCTTTTTTTTTGTGGAATTTAAAGTAAAAGCAATGATGAAATGGTTAGTGAGTCTAAGACAGTCTTTCCAATGAATAGAGAACTCACCAAAAATGGCTATTTGAAAGAACTGAAAATTTCAGATTAATTTGGTGAAATGGTTTCAACCGGAGAAAAGAAAGTTGTTCTTAGTGGTGTGCTCCCAGGTAGAATTTGAGGATAAACTCCTGTAGCCTCTAGCATCATAAACTTCAGGAAGGAGCTTTCTGTTTAATTCATGTCTCTGCCTTAGCTTCCTGAGAAGAGAGGGGTGGTACATTTGTGTCTTTCTAGCCTGTTTGCGAAATGGAGAAATTTTGTATTTTTTTTCCCCTTTATCTTTCATATTTGTCTATTCGTTAGTGGGAACACTTTAGTCTAGAGAAGAATTTTGTGTGCATGTATCCATCTAGTAGAATGGTGTACATATCTAGCAGTGCTAGAGCTTTTAGTTGACGCTTTATTTGTAACATAGCTTTCTTGCCTCCAGTTGTGTAAGTGCTGATATTGTAAAAATAGTGTATGCTATTGTTACTTGTAGTATTTTTTTAGCAAAATGTTTTGAGGCCAATCTGCCTTTACTCATACAGGAGTTCTGTTAGGTGACTTGAGTACGCACCCACAGCTTTGTTCTTCTGAGCTTTTGGATTCCTTAACAGTCTCAAAAATAACACTGCGAATATCTCATTGAATTTAGGAAAAGGCATTTACTTTTGAATTACTTCTGCTGATCACTAAAACCGAATGGAAATCCTATTTTCTGCGATCTCTTTAACCACAGACTAAAAACACAGGGCAATTTTGTCTTCAGGATTATAAATGAGCAATGTTCTTAATTCATTATCTTGTAAGTAAATTTATTCAGTATGAAATCATACCAAACAGTTTTAGCTATGTTGTTTGACCATCATTTTCAAAAGCAAAAATTAAATAAAAAAAATTTTAAGCCTGTAAATTGTGCTGTTAATTGACTGAATAGATATAAAAATGAGTTGTTTTTTTTTTCCTCAATAAACTGAATGGCTCTATCTACTTTCCTTTCCTTTGTTATAAATAGCAGGCACTGTAAATTCAGTGCTTCGCTGTGGAACAGTGCCTATCGAGTGTAGCGTTACAGTACACAGCAAAGGTGAAGAAGACTTCAGAATCATTTTCTTGCTTTTCGCATTTAATTTTTCAGTTGGTGCTTTAAAAGGCATCTCAGACAGTAGGTATTCTCAAGGGCTTGTTGAGTTCCTCGGCTAGCTTAATAGTGATCGTGACACTTGTAGAAGTGTGGCACTGAGAGAATTAGTGAACTCATCAGAAGGAAGGAAAGAATGATCAATTATTCACCACACGCCATCAACTACAACAAGAAGCATGACTGCTGCCTGTCTCTCTCTTTTTCTTCCTTCTGCGCACACACACTCAGTTTATGCTATTTGTGCAATTACATTATTTTCATTCAAACAATCTCTAGAGAAACCTGTTTATTTGAGTATGCTGGAACATTCTTCATTAGGGTATTGCATCAAGTGTCCTTGACATTCACTGCTCTATGCCTCCTGCATCTTCCTCTTTAATTATTTTAATACTTGGGATAAATAAAACAACAGAAAGATCTGTCTGATTTACCTATAAAGAACAGAATGCATAGAGATAGTTATTTAATAATTTAATTACTCATGGATTATTTTTGGACAATGTTGCTTCCATTCTCCCTAAACTTTTATGCTTGAACCTGAATTTCAAAGGGAGGAGTCTAACAGCTTTCAGGTTTTCACATGTAAGCAAAACTTTTGTTCTGCATGTCTAAATAGTTATAATGCACACAAAAGATTACTGTTTTTTTATTAACTTTGAAATGTTATTAAGAATATTTTTTCAAAACTCAAAGTTTGTAACAAAAACCTTGATAATCCTTGAACATTGGTTTACATGCTAGAGGGATATTCAAGTTAAAATAATACGTATGCTCTTTTCATTTAAATATTCAAGATCACAGCATCTTTGCAATCATTTTACTTCTCATTGATTGTCATAAAATGCACTAGCATATTTAAAAAGTGCATTGGTCTGAAAATCAATAAATCAATGATTGTTGCAAAGAGCTTATAGATTCTGCCAAAGTGATATCTTTCATTAGTAGCTTAAAAATGAGAGACAAGAACCATTGCTGAAGCTTAGAGCTGAAAAAAAAGGTGAAACCAGAGTCAGAGGATGGAATTTATGCTTCTATTCTTGGTCATATACAAGAACTTTTTTTAAGTCTTTATTGTATAGTGAGTTCTTTGTAGGCCTGTCAGTCACTAGGGTAGAATATTTCAGCTGTTGATGAGAACATCATGGAGCAGCAGTCTTGTAGAAAGAGAAGTGCAGGAGATGCCATAATGAGCTAAACAGAAGAATTTGAAAAGCAAAACTCCAAAATTTTAGCTTGCTGTAACAATGCATATATCTTTAAACCTTTGTTACTAACACTTATTCTGTAAACTTGTATTTTCCTTTGTGTTACTACATTCCATGCAGTGGGCAAGTATCTAAGAGATCTTCTATGTCTAAATTTACTCAGTGTGTGACAACTGCACATACAGAATCCAGCCATGACACCCACTGTGCTCCCCCCCTCAACCATGCACTGTACCTATTCTCAATTGTCAGTTTACTCCTTGACTCTCCAAGAAGCCTTTATGTTTTTTTATGCATCAGCTTTAAACTCTTACTGTCCCATTTGCTTTTACAGAGTTGTATTCTGTTTTATATTTGTTTGCTCATGACAGATGTGCAGAAAATGCAGCCTGGGAGTAGCCGTACAGAGTGCCCTCTATGCTATCTGTTATCCTGGTACATGTGTGACTCTGCAGGTAACAGAGAGACAAGGATGGCTGTGGAATGGCTCCAAGCCTAACAGCACAAAGCTACTAAACTCTGTCAGTTAAGAGGGAAAGCTTAACTGCAGTATCTTAGGCAGAGATTTTATGCATTCTGTGCTTATATTCCATGTAGCCACCAGATAGAACATAGGTGCGTGCATGGCTTTACATAAAACAAAAGATCTAAAGACCTGTTAGATCAAGATAGTCAATGCAGAAAGAAGTGCCTAGAAGAGCTGTTTCAGATGCTGGTATTTACCCTGCGTGAATATTAAGCTGGCAACTACCGATCTTTTCTGAAATGGTGATAAAGTGGACATGCTTCACTCTCATTTGCTTGACTTTTTCACAAGGAGGAAACACATATTTTGAGGTGCTGTGTTTTTTGTGTTTTGTTTTTTTTCTTCCCCTCCCTGTCAACTGGAAAGAATGTCTTAGTTTTACTTGCCTTTTTAAAAATTTCTTTCCCAGACAGTTTTTGCATCCTTTTAGTTATTTAAATATTATATCTGAAATTTGAATACTGGAAACCAAACTGGTTTTGAGTTATCCATCTATACTAAAGTCTAAAATTAAAAAAAAAGAATTACTTGCAATTTTGAGAGTTGCACGTTTGTGCATGTACTTCGGCCACTTTGCTTTAAGGTTGTTCATGTACCAAAGCTACCGCAGTTACGTGTCATCCCAGAACTCTGCTTTAGAGCACTGGCCACGTTTGGCCTGTAGCTGTCAAGCAACTGCAAGATTCCAAAACAGGAATGATGAGAGTGATTTTAATTCAATAATTGCATTGTATTATCTCTTTTGGGGTAATTAATCAGACTTACTTGTAAAAGCAGAATTAAAACATTGAATAGATATTCTCAAGAAACCTCAGAAGCCTTATAATTTAGAGTACAACTGGTTGAGGGTCTGGTTATAACAAGGTTCAAAAGCAGTGTCTTCTGGGGGTTCCAAGTATGTTGTGATTAAAAACTGGCAAAGAGCGTCATTTCCTTCCATTCTGTACATTAGGAGAGGGAAACATAAAGCCAGTACCTTGACAGGAAATCTGTTGTGAAACTGGAGAATAAAATCCCATCCCGCTTACTCTTGGTCCCGTGCCTTCATTTGTAGAGTAGTTTTCTGTTGATGTCAGGGACAATTCTTGAATGGAAATAAAAATATGCCATACATTTACTGTAACATTTGTTTAAAGGCTGGCTGGGAATGAGTAGAGAGGAGTGTATATCTGTGTCATCACATCTCTCATCAACATGTTGCATACACTGCTATATGCTGTCTCTCATTCTGCGTAAGATTAATTTCTAGCATTTGCTGATAGCTCTGTGGTTTCCACAACAGAGTGAAGTGTATGTATTAACATAAAACATTCATTGTGTGGTAATGTTCTTAGGAGCCCTGACAGCTTATTACAGCTTATGGCTATTGTTAATAATATTAGTTTAAAAAGCAGAGATGTCAGTGTCTGTATTTTTCAGTGTATACCATACTTAGCAAGAGATGTCAGGGATAAATTGATTTCTGATCCTTGATTTGTATGGATCAGTAACTGTTGTTGTAAAGTGCCCCAGGTAATATTTACAATACAGAGAAATAAATGAAAGTTTTAGGATGCTACTACATATGAAATGCAGAATTTTATTGGCGTTGTACTTAATGGGTCACTACAGTAATCTGTAAACTACCATAGCCATCAGCAGGTGATACTTTTGTTCTCCTTCTCTTCTGCAGTACTGCGACAAGAATTTGTCGCGTAATTCTAACATTGAGTATGTTAAAACTAATCTGATTATTTTTCTTCTGAAAAAAAAGTGTTTTAGAAGCTGTTCTACAGCTTTATACTAACCCTTAGAGATAAATGAGAAGATGCAGTACAGCTTAACAAAAATATGTTCTGACGTAATCTCCCTCTTAAAAATGCACAAGATTCTTCTCTTTTACTCTATCCCTTATGCCTTCTCTACTGATACCAGGGGAATTTGAATATTCATTTATGCTAATTTGTATTGGTATTATTGACTGCTTTACAAATGCTGTAAGCTGTGTTTTAAAAACTAAAGTGTCAGCCGGGAACTTTTTAACCATTTCAGGATTTGTAACAAAAAAACGTTGTAGTAAAATGCACACATTTTACAAAAAGAAAGCTGGCAAGAGCAGGAAAGGTTTATACCAGAGAAGCACATCTTCAACTAGGAGTGGGGATGAGTGCTGCTGGCTAAGCGGGACCAGCGCCACGCAGACTTTCGCAGGCTAGAGATAATGTGGAGATAAAACCTTTGGATGTAGAAACGTTCTAGAAACATTGAAAATGAAACCATGTTGTGGTTGAAACCCAGCCAGCTATCAGGAACACCACGCAACCCCTCACTCACTATCTTTCCTCCTGGGGATGGGGGAAAGAATTAAAGAGGTAAAGGGAAAAGACACTCATGTGTTGAGATGAGAACAATTTAGTAACTGAACTACAAGAAAATTGAAAATAATTATGACAATAATGGTAATAATTATGAGAATAATTATAATAGTAATAAATATACAAATATGCAAATGAGTGATATACAGTGTGACTGCTCACCACCTGATGACCAATGCCCGGTCCATTCCCAGCTAGCAATCCCAGAGCGGAGAGTCTTGAAACTGCAGTCCTGGAAAAGAGAAGAGACCAAGAGGTGACCAAGAGAGAAAGAGAGAACCTTTGGACAGCTCCTCATCTCTGTACTGGGCATGACATGCATGATATGGAATAGATCATTGGCCAATTTGGGTCTCAGTCCTAAACCTGAGGTTGAATCCTGGGCTGGTCACTGGGGCTGTGCTCCCTCCCAGCTTCTCCTGCCCCTGCAGACACGGGCACAGCAGAGAAGCTGGAAAGTCCTTGAGTGTCCTGGCAGCAGCTCTGCCCATCAGTGTGTGATCAGCTTCTCCTCAGCACAAACCCAAACACAGCCTCACACTGGATGCTGGGAAGAGAGTTTGCTCTGTCCCAGCTGAAACCAGGACAAACCATTAGGCTATAAATCCTTTTCATGCTATCACAGCAGCTAGGAAAACCTAACTGAAAATATGTTCAGTTTGCTTCTATATTTAACCCCAATTACCCTTTGCAGGGGAATTCTTTTTAACATTCAATTCCTCATCTCACTTTTTAGCTTCTGTAGGTCTTATTTTCCCCCACTACATAAATTGCAGCAGGTGCACAGAATTGAAGACATTACAATTAAATGTAATCAAATATTTTAGGCACTAATGAACAGCTCCAGGAAAACAAGTCAAAAGGAAAAAAAAATAAAAAAGAGGAGGGAAAAAAAAGCCTTTCAGTGAGTGGATTTTCAAACACCCAAGGCACCATAGGGCCAATTAAGGGAGTCAGACACCAGGACACATACTGGCATTAATTATCTTTGAGTTCAGGGAAATAAAAAATAAAAGCAACAATTATCATAATAAATTTCCACACACTGCTTGTAAGTTGTGCTAATCTACAACACACCTGGGTTTCTGAGATTTAAGGCATGAAAGTGCATATTCAATCAGTTAGCAACGACCTCACATAGAGGCTCATGGGATGTGCTGCTTTCCTGTGATGTGCCAATCAGGCAGAGGCTAAAACCCATGTCCAGCCGCCACAGCAGCTTTACTCCTTACTGTTTAGAAGTACAATACTACAGACCATATTCTAACTAGAAAGTTATAAAGTTCATGCTGGTAAGGATGTAATTTTTCCACCCTTCCTCCCTCCTCTTTTGCACTCTCATTTTATTATACACGTAATGAAAATTTTCACAATGGGAGTATCACTTTCAATCTACTCTAAATACCCGTGGGTCTCTCTAATTCTCCTTTTTTCTCACCTAAGAAGGAATCAAACTAAAAGAACAAATATTTCATGTATGGCATAAGAGTGTCTTGAAATGTGTAGGTGGAAGAAAAAGCAGGAAATGTACTGAGCTAGAGGAAAAATTTTTAAAAGGTATTAAAAAATTGATCTTTCTCTGACACTTGAACCAGCTGCAAGCTTTTCTCACTGAAAAAGTAAATGAAGTAATGTGTTTTGGGCTGTTGGTTTTATTTCAGCGAAAGGTAAAATTAGTGTCTGTAATGGTTTTCTTTGAAACATTTTCTGTCTGTTTGGTTGCATCTGGAGAGTAAGTGTCAATCACTCCAACCTCCACACAACAGGTACTAAAAAAAAAAGCCCTAGATGAACAAGATGAGTTTTTTCGAGATACATCATAGGATTTTTTTAATAGTTACTAGTCTAGATTAGTCTAGGTTGAGGAAGGAAAAAAATTGTGATTTCTTTATCCATTGTTTTCTTTCCGTCCATATCTGCTAATTGCATTTTCATGCTTGTAATAGAAGTCCTTTGGGACACTCTTTATGTTCAGGTGTTTTGCAGAGCCCAGGTACCACCAAGAGTACTTCTGGGGAATGGGCCAGTGAAAATGAGCTGCAACCCTTTCCCCAGCAGTGGCGTGTTACAACATGGGCCAAAAGTAATTTTTTTTTGTGGTACATAAGATTAAAGAAGACATTTTTAACAGATGATCTGAACGAAAAGATAGCTATTGAAGTGTCTGTATCACGGAAGGAACGAGGGCCTAATGACATTGTACTACTTAGTTTTGAGACAGTGAAAGCAAAAACCACAGCTAGACTGTGTCTAACAGCACAGAACACCCTGGCAACACGCTAGTTTATGTATCGGCAAGGCAGTTTAAGAGTACAGGTAACAGAGTATTCTGTGGAGTTCGGGAAGGTTTGAGCCAGATTTGGCTCAAACTCGTCAGTGAAGTGCCAAATGGAACTTAAAGTTCAGATCTTTGTGGAATTTGCTTCATCATTATCTACAGATGTTTTCTTTAGAAAATCAGGGAGCGTTTTGCTCTTGTATTTTCAATATTAAGCATTTTGAGTTCTCACTTTGAAAAGGTGTTTTTATATTCAAGAACTAAAAATAACTTAAAAGAACTGAGCAGGTAGATGACTGAANTTAGCTATTAAAGTGTCTGTATCACGGAAGAAACAAGTGCCTAATTACATTGTACTAAGTTTTGAGACAGTGAAAGCAAAAACCACAGCTGGACTGTGTCTAACAGCACAGAACACCCTGGCAACATGCTAGTTTATGTGTCGGCAAGGCAGTTTAAGAGTACAGGTAACAGAGTATTCTGTGGAGTTCGGGAAGGTTTGAGCCAGATTTGGCTCAAACTCGTCAGTGAAGTGCCAAATGGAACTTAAAGTTCAGATCTTTGTGGAATTTGCTTCATCATTATCTACAGATGTTTTCTTTAGAAAATCAGGGAGCGTTTTGCTCTTGTATTTTCAATATTAAGCATTTTGAGTTCTCACTTTGAAAAGGTATTTTTATATTCAAGAACTAAAAATAACTTGAACTGAGCAGGTAGATGACTGAAAATAAAACATGTTTTAGTCTAAAATACGCAATTTGGAGAGAAATATGTTTTTGGTCTTGTTTGACAAACTGAAAAACACAAAAATAAGCTGGCTTTAATATTCGAGATACATTTTGAAACCATCTGAAGAGGCATTTGATGGTTTTGCAATATGAAACAAATTTACAGTGTGGCTTTGGATTAAATTGCTCTTGAAAAAGGCTTGTCACTCTGTAATTATATAACTTCAAGGTAGAAATTATTATTTTCATTTTTGTCAGCATACTAGTTCTTCTGAAAACTTTCAGTGTGTCAACTAAGTAAACCAATATACCAATATTCAAGCAGAAAATAAAAGATAAGTTGTAAAATTCAAGAGATCAAATGAAACACACCTGTTCTGTACTCAGCTAAGAAACGTTCCATTCCCAGAGTTGCCACTATTTCCCCCGTTGGTGGCCAGGCCACAGACACAGGCTCTCACATTTCCTGTACCCTTGGTTTCTGAAGTGAGACGGTTTGAATTCCAGTGGCATGTGCTTCAGTAGTTAATATAGTTAATATAAGCATTGTTTTCTGACATTTGGATTCGTGTTATTCCTGCAGTTGTTCTTACCTGGTTTTTCTCCTTTTTTTACTAAGGGAGGCATTGTCATCTTTTATCTTTTCTAACAGGGGTTGGTTTACATACTTGTATGGATGGCTACAAACACGTTCAAATACCTTAACTGCATCAGACCTGATCTCGTGACCTCAGATGTATATTTTAAAATATATTTTTCCTAGACCTCAGATGTATATTTTAAAATATCTTTTTCCTAGACCTCAGATGTATATCTTAAAATGTATGTATAGGATGTTCTTTTCATAATGTAAGAAACATTCCTGTGTGTTTGTGCATGTATTTTAGAGAATTTAAAAGCTAATAATTTTCCCACAATGATTATAGAGTCCAAATATTTTGCAAACTGCTATGTAGCATTTTATTTCTGAAACATTTGCTTCTTACCTAAATAATTCTTGATATGAAATTTCCTTACAATTAATTTGGAAACTGCCCAATCTCTTAAAATGGCATTTCAAACAGAATAGTATAAAGAAGACAACACGCCACCAGCAGGTCAGCATGTGAGTTCCTCTGCCTGCAGACCTCTCCTAAAGAACAGAAAGATGTTGGATAGATTCTTTGGGCTTCTGAACTGTTTAGAAGAAAAATTCTTTAGGAAAGAGTGCTTGTTCAGAAGCAAAAAGAAATAAACCAGGAAGAGGATCCAGCCTTGGTTATCCTCTACTGCATTGAATCCAGAATGCTTCCAAACACTCCCAGTTCCTGTAAACACGATCCATGCTTATGCCCATCCTTTGGTTACACTTCAGTGTTGGGTTAAATAATTTCTTCAGGCTTAACAAATACTTCATTATATCTTACAACATGTCTGTATTACTTCTAAAGAACATAACTCCTGTAGATGTTTTAAAATACAAGTGCAAGGTTTAAACTGAAATGTTCGAATTCTGAAAGGATTGTTTTGAGTTTTCCTCTTCCTTTTCTTTGGCTTAAAAAAAAATAAATATAGGCCTAGCTGTAGTCCTCATCTCCCTGTTGTAACATGTTAGCATGATAAAGAATACTGAATTTAGTAGAAAAATATTCTAAAATTAACCGAGCAGTTATTAAAAGTCGTATCTTTGATCTTGTCCACTTCATATCAAGACTTAGAATTAATATTTAAGTAGGGTTTGTACTTGTATGTGAGGCTCCATTTTCTTTCCCTCCCGCGTACTCTGATTTAAAAAAAGAACTACCCCCACCCCCGATTATGATTATAGGTGTGTTAATTCTTACCCCATCTCCTGGAGATCTGTTTTTTGCAGTCCACACTGCCCTTGTAGATCATTATCAAATTAAAGCCCATAAGCTCTTTGCATGCAGGTGTGAGATTATGATCACTGTTTTATTGTTCACAGCATTAGTGTTTGAGTGCTGGTATTGATAGGTAGGATGTTGCTGAGGATTTTCTGTAGAGAAATCTTTATTAATAATGTATCCAAACATAATGAAAAATCATGAACTTAGCTTCTCATGCTGTTTGCTTTCATCTAGATCTCTGCAAAGCTTAAGCAAAGTTCTTACACCCAAGTAAACAGTTTTTCAGATCAGACGTGTTCCAAGAGTGAAGCAGCAGCTGAGGAAGGGGACTTGTTCTCTTAATGATGAACTGTCTTGTGTGTTTGCACTCACCCTGCCCCAGTCTTTGACATATGCTTTTTTCTAATAAAATGCTACTAGGTAGACTGGTGATTTCACTGTGGATCTGAGCTTGAAAGTCCCTTTCTTCCCATCAAAAATTATCAGTGGTAGAGTTAGAGGCTGACATTTGAGGAGGGCTCTAATAATGAAATGAATTAAGGAGGTTTTCCCCTAGGATATGTCAGTGCATGCATGTGTAAATTACAAACATCAGTTTTTTTGGGTTAAAGGTCTTATCGTCTCTCTCTGCTCAGAACCTTCTTCGTAGTAAAGTTTCATGAACTTTAATTTTCTTTTTTAAAACTAGCTGTAGTCTTTGAAAGCAAGGATGTGACCAGTTAACCCCTGTGGCCGTAAGTTTTTTTGCTGTGTGACTTACAGGGTCTTATATTTAGAAGTTATTGCCCTATTCTGGGGATCAAAAGGAGGTGAAGTGAATCCCTCTTTGAGGACAACCACAGGCTTACACAACAGTAAGGAAATGAAGGTTGGGGGGAAGTGGAGGTGTAGTTGTACTATGCAACACAGTATAATTTCCCCCCGTACCTTTAAAAAATATCTATTAAATCAATAAGAAGAAAATATGCTGGTTGGAATCATGCTGTACCTCTTATTCACCTGCCGATAGGGCATTTTTAATTTTTTTTTTTTTAATTTGGAGTACTGAGAATGCTTTTAATTATTCCTTTAATGTGTACTACTTAGACTTTAATGGGGAATCTGAATCAAGGATGTTGTGTATGTGAAATGTAATGCACTTAATAAATTAGAATTTCTCTCAGAAAAAATCTAAGCCAGTAAAATACTGGCTTGAAACTTACGCAGGCCCGAATTCTATCCATAAAATTGCATACATAATGAATTGTATACAACATCCTAACCATCAGACCAAATAGAATTTTTCAAACAGCAATGAAGTAGGTGCTGGAAATGTCCTTTTTCTTCTGAAACTTGTCTTTCCACTTAAAAACATTTTTACAGTTATTTGTAGGTTGGTCTGTAGCACTCTGACTAGCACTTCTCAGATGTTTTAAAGTTGTTTCAAAAATGAGAGTGTAAGGGGTAGAAAGAGAACTATTGAAATACCTGAAAAAAAACCCCATTCTAATAAAATGAGAAATCAGCTTTTAGAAAAGGGCAGAGGGGAACAGAAAGGTCTGGCAAATAACAGAATAAAAGCAATCTTAAATTTTTTTATGAAACTGTGCAGCTTATTCATTTCAAGTAAGTGTCTCAAAGCATCCTTTTAAAATATCACCCACTGATAAAATCTAATACTGTCATGTTTTTGGAGTAACCATGGGTTTGCTTATTTCATAATTGGCTTGGCTAGGGAGCTCACCTGTAGGGATTTTACCAGTGGCTGCTCTTATCAATTTTTTAATAAATCCCACAGATTGAGTACAGTAAATAATGAATGACACAGTGCTTGGTAAGTCAATATTTAATTTAATATAGATTCTGGGAAACTAACATTTTACATGCAGATATTACTATGGTTCTTGCTTAAATAAAAAAAAAGCTATATTTTGTTTACAAAAGGGAAAGGAGTGGAATTTGAAGGGTAATTCTGGCAGGATTTAGTTCATATTAGCATTTCATAACTTCAGGTTAATAGAGTTTGTGATGGGGGTGTGCTGGCTGCAGAAAGGCTCGTTTATTTTTCTGAATCTTCAGATCTGATCAGTTCACAGAGATGTACAGGTTTATTCAGCAAGTGTGCAAGCATGTGGTCAGCCACAGCGTAACTACGGTATGATTTAAGCATGTGCTTAAGTGCTTCTCCAGATAGAGACAAACATAAGCATAAGACTAAGCAGAAGTTATTTTAAGATTAATAGTTTACCTGAATTTTCTTTTAACTTAAATATTCTCAAGTAGTTTGTTTATGGACATATGAAACCACTGTCAAGAGAAAAAAAATTTCTCTTTCACCAGTAACTTAAAATATTTTACATGAAGGTTTTGTGTTGAAGAAAAAGGTTTTTTTTTCTTCAAATAAAATCTTCCAAATCATATTCCTGATTTATTTATTGACATAACTTGACTGCAAGGGCTTTTTTTGAGTTTTGAAATGCCAAAAGGGAATATGCACAAGTGTTTTCTACAGTGCTGCAGGTCTCTGATAATGAGTGTGCACCAGGTGAAGCAATGGTTTCTACCTCCCACAATTCCTATTTTTCTTTCCTGTCACTCTTGGCTTTACAAAATGTAACAGCATCTATTAAATTTGCTCTTTAGTTATTTACATATTATTTAGCGTGAGTATTACCTGAGTACTTCAAGAAAGAGAAAAAGGCAGAAAACACCTAAGAAAAACTATACAAAGGCTGCAGGCTGGAGAGCTGACATATCATAGTAGAGAGATTTATGTGATCCATCATAAAAAAATTAGCTTTTCTCCACAATTATTAGCTGGCCACATCTGGTCCTGATGTTTCTGCGTGGCACCATCGACTGACTACTCAAGAAGGAGCTCCAGATGAAAAAGGGTGTCTTAGCACTGGTTAAAAAATAAACATCCGTGCAGAGGACCACGATAACCTCAAATCAGTCTGAGTTTCTGTCTGAAGAGCTATTTTCTGAAAATCTGTATATTAGGGTAAGCTTTGACAAGGGGTTTTTGGGGGGTGTTGGTACTAAAAAACAAAAACCAGGCAGGTGACTTTTTCAGCAAGTTGCATTTCTAAAGCACTTATTTGACAATTTACTTTGTTCTACACATCCTGCTAAAATGGGTGAAATTCCACATAGGAAAGGTACATCATACTACTGGAGTTTTCTCCAGTATTTGAGGAAAAATGGCAAATATGCCTTCTGACTTCTCTAAACACTGTCTTTAAAAGTAGGTAATTAAACATGTATAAAAGATAAAATATATAAAGCAGTCTATCAATGCTTTCTCTTGGAGGGAAAAAGATTTCAAATATAGTTTTAAAAGTATAGGTGTGAGGGTAGGTGACTTTACCTTTTTTGTCTGCATGGCTTTTTTTCCTCAAGATAACATCAAGTAGTATATATGGTTGACAATTTATTTATGAAGTGGTCTCAGTGGTATTATTCTCTGAAAATCTTTACTTTTATCATTATTTAAAACAATAATCTTTGTTATTTATATAGCATACTGATTTTTTGTCTGTACAGACTTTTATTCTCATAATTCCCATTTGC
>VZTO01025341.1:22069-38460 GCA_013400615.1 Syrrhaptes paradoxus
ACTTCCTCAGTTTAGCCACAAGGATACTGTGGGAGACGGTGTCAAATGCTTTTCTGAAATCAAGATAGACCACATCTACTGCTTTGCCATCATCTATCCACCTGGTAATGTCCTCATAAAAGGCTATCAGGTTGGTCAAGCATGACTTCCCCTTGGTGAAGCCATGTTGACTGCCTCTAATGACCCTCTTATCCCTGATATGCCTTGAGACAGCAAAGGATGGATGAAGTGACCGTGTAGGGAAGAGCAGTCTGATCCTAGATTAAAGAGAGTGTATTTGAACAATTGTCAGCGAGCTCCTGTTTAAAAAGAGGATGACCTAGTAAAGCATGTCTTGATACACTATGGGGGCAGTGTAAGCCTATGGCTCCTCATGCTGGCAAGTCGTACACCCCTGAGAGTGTAATAGCTGCACCAGGGACCAAATCTTACATCAGCTCTTTATAGAGAGCTGTGCCTAATAGCTTTCTGGTTTTCCATATGGAGACACTACTTACATTGTGGGATCACCAAGGCCTGTGTACTTAGCTTTCTGCTAGTATAAACTTAGTAGATGCATGAAATTTATGGCCTTCATTCTTATCTCATGTGTTTGTGTGATTTTAATTTAGGTAACAGTTCATCACAAATACAGTCATCAATCTATATGAACATTCATAGGGTATTTACAGGTGTTTTTAATTTCAACAGCTGAGAATATAGCAAAAGAGCAGTTTCCCCAAGAGCAACTGAAAAGTGTAGCACACCTGCCAGGAGGGAGGCACTACCTCCTGGCTCCCTGTTTAGCTGAAATCTCTTGCTTATTCTGTAAGAATTCTGCAGTGTACGCTGCTGCAAAAGAGCATTGTGTGAGGTATAAGATTATATTCTAGAGAGAAAATTGAGAGGCTGGATACACTCTATGGGAGGGAGGAGGGAATGATCTGTGAATTAAAGCAAAGAAGAAAAGGGGCAGGCATAATGCTCTAATTAGCCTTGTCCTGCTTCTACTAAGCTGTTCTTACATCTGAGCCATCTGCTGAATAATTTGAATCACCTCTTTGTTACTGGGCTGAGTTGGGAAAAAATAAACCATTTCTTAGGAATTTTCATTCCTGTTGGTTTGTCTCATTTCAGAATGCTTCTGAAGCTCACTAGCCAACTGAGTTTAAGCTGAATTTGCAAAGTGACTATAATTTTTTATTCCGTCATCTGCAGAGATGTATTAGCTCTCCTGTGTTCCAGATGGTCTCTCATGTAGAAAAAATAAAAATTTTTGAAGGTCCAATAAGTTGATCCTTCAGCCGTTGTCACTCTGCATACCATAGCGACAGGACTTCATTTTTGATCTAGAGCTGTGCTTTGAACAAAATCCAGTTCTGAATTTTAAAATGTGCAGAGTTTGTAAGTGTACTATACCATTCAATAAACTGCTAGAGAAGTTAATCACATTATTGTGATACTTATGCTTCTAGAAGTTGTTTCATCTTTGATGGCTAGACCAAGAAGTCCCCATTATTAAATTTCTATTTTTCATAAATGAATCAAAACCAAACTTCCTAAATAAAGGACCTAGATATTGCAAATCTCATCCATATAGTACCCATCTTTTACCTGTTTGAAGTCTGGACCCAGATTATCTTCCATGCTATTGGGGGACCTACCTAAAGCTGTGTAGTAGCTCTTAATCCCCTCAGTGGGCCTGGAGCTTCTTTTCTGCTCTACCCCTCTGGTGAACCACAGTGGCCTTCTTCGAGATTAATTAATTAATTAATTAGGTCACCCCTCAGTCTCCTCTTTTCCAAGCTAAAGAGACCCAGCTCCCTCAGCCTTTCCTCATAAGGGAGATGCTCCATTCCCTTAATCATCTTTGTGGCTCTGCGCTGGACTCTCTCCAGCAGTTCCCTGTCCTTCTTGAACTGAGGGGCCCAGAACTGGACACAATATTCTAGATGAGGTCTCACCTGGGCAGAGTAAAGGGAGAGGGGGAGGAGAACTTCTCTTGACCTAAATATCTCCTAGATGTAATCACATTTTTTTTATTATAAGACAAAGGGTTGCTTTCTCTTTTCAAAATCTGTTTTGGCTATCCAAACTTTGAGTGTGGACCACAGCCTATCAAGCTTCCCAGGTAGACTGGAAAGATATGTTTGCACTCTGTCAGCTTCTTTCTCTGCTTCATAAATTTTCAGTGTATTGTGAAAGTTTTAAAAGAGGATGGAGCTCCTACTCCTGCAAAATTTATTCTCTGTGTTTGGTTTAACCACAGACGATAGTAAGGACCACACAGTTGCTTGCTCACTCCCCCTGCAGTGGGATGGGCGGAAGAGAACTGGAAGGGTAAAACTGAGAAAACTCACGTGTTGAGATAACAACAATTTAATAATTGAAATAAAATAATAATTATAATAACAATAATGAAAAAATGTAATGAAAAGGAAAATAACAGAGAGAAATAAAACCCAAGAAAACAAGCAATGAAAATGACAACAGTTGCTCACCACCAGCCGACTGATGCCAGCCAACACTCAAACAGTGGCCCCTGCCCAACCTTCCCCCTATTTTTATTGCTGAGCATGATAGGGTGGAATATCATTGATCAGCTGGGGTCAGCTGTCCCAGCTGTGTCCCCTCCCAACTTCTTGTGCACCCCCAGCCTGCTCACTGGTGGGGTGAGAAGCAGAAAAGGCCTTGGCTCAGCAGGGCCTTGTGTGAGCCCTGCTCAGCAATAACAAAATGTCCCTGTGTGATCAATGCTTTTTCCAGCACAAATCCATGACACAGCCCCATATGAGCTACTGTGAAGAATAATTTTCTACCCCAGCCAAAACCAGCATGGTCTGTGATAGCTGAAGGAATTCTTATTGAAATAAAATCTTATAATTTATTTCCGCCTTCTTTTTTTTTCCTCCATTTTTTTTTCCCCTTTCCTTTTTTTTTCTCCTTTAAATAAGGGAATTTCTGGATTCTGTGTCTTTGGCATTCAGAAGTTTACTTTGTCAGCCTGGCTAGCTGAAGCTGGTGACCTGAAAGGGTTTGCTACAGCTGTAAATTCTTGCTGTAGATAAACTGCTAGCCTTTTCTTTTATCAGCAACAACAAACAAAAGCAAGAACAGAAAACCAAACTGAGAGTGTGTGCGAAATACTTAAGGTTTACTAATTTNTATTTGAATTTGTTAATATTGTTAACGTTAAGAAATGCTAATAACATCATTGAGCTTTCACCACCTCTGCAGCTACTTCTTATATCTGATTTTATTTAAATGCAACTTTTGCTTTCATAGCAAGGAGGTTTGATGTTTCTTAGTGAGCTGTTCTGTGGAATTTTCTACCAAAACTCTGAAGATCATCGTTCTGTGTACTTTCTTTGTGGGTGATTCATTCATACGTGGCTGAGTATGCTTGTTGTACTTTCCAGATTTTTTTTTATTTCATGCTTATATATCTGATCAGTTGAATTAATTAATGAAATCATTGATGCATAGCTTAATTGCCCCCCCCCTTTTACAGGTAAGGGATAATGGATAGAGTAAATACTATGTTTAGGATTTACTGGAAAGAACTAATGCCTCAAAGATCTATGGTGATAGTTAACTTCGTGTTGGTCATCTCATTGAAGCTAATGGATACCTCAACGTGCAGCAGTGAACGTGCAGTATTGCTGCAATAATTCATACTGGGCATCATACGTACAATAGTGTACTAGTCTGGATTAGAGACATTATTCTTATTTTCTAAAACGTCTTTTAAAATTTAATCTGTTATTTTCCTAATTTTACTTTGTCTTATTTTGGGAAATTTTACGTAGCAGTATTTCACTTTCTATAGAAAGAAAAACATTTCCTCTTTTTTTTTTTTTGTTTGCTTGCTTTGTGTTGAAATTTATTTTATGGTACTTTTTAGTAGTCTAGCATTTAATACTACTGTTTCTCCAGCAGACTAAGGTAACAACTTTTTAGTTTTCAAGGTTGAGACAGATTTTGGGGGGAGGAGTAGGCTCCCTGTAGCATTCCATACAGGGCTTACATTCAAAAGAATTAACTTGATATCTGGCAGGAAGTTACACAGTGTAGCTTGGAATTTACTGGAAAAATTTTGGCCATTTTATGCTGGGTTGAATTGTATTCTATAACTTACTAAATGACCATTTGGCCAGTATGAAGCAGCTGTAAAATGTGACAGTGAGTTGGTATTTTCCAGAGAAGTACCTAAATTATGGACTACATGGGAGAGGGGGAGTCCTGGGACATTTGATAGAAGTCTTATGCGTACTTTCTTTCTGGAATAGCTTCAGTGTGGTTTTAGCATCTGTCTTTGAAAAATGTGTGAAAATGTAGTGTTGTTACTTCATAATACATACAATATAAGAGACTGAGTTATCTCCAGGATTCCTTTCTATAAGTAGGGCCTCACATGGATGGATGTGTGGGCTTGGTGAATGCATACATCCATGCTGTACAAAGCTTTCAACTATTCTTTGGATATTGGTAGCAGAGCCTCCAGTGCATGCTCCACAGAGCAGTGTGGATGCTACATTCCAATGACAATTGTTCTTATTAGACAATGATGTATACTATAATAATTAAATATATATATTAGCATATGAGTATTTGAAGTAAACATTTGTGTATTGCTTCAGGTCTTAGTGTCACAGAAAACTTCTTTAAATTGTGGCCTAAAGAGAGTTTTTAGCTCTGTGATGTTACAGTATATATTCCAAAAAAGCCTTTTCTTTATGGGTATATGAATCACAATACATTAGGTGTAAAATACAGGGCACCTGTCACAGAACACCAGGTGCACCTTGTAATGAGTCTCGGAGAGGCCATACATTTTAGCAATTAGATAAGATATTCGTATACACTATTATCAGAAAGTGTACAAAACACTTAATTTTTCTTACGTGTTTTCTGTGACCCTACCTTTCTGATTGTTCAAGAATAAAAGTCAAATTGAAAATTTAAATAATAAATCTAGCAATTTTTCCATTTAGGTGTTTCCTTGTCTTTTCGTTTAGATGTAATCACTGTAATGACAGACTGAGGGCAAACGAAATTAAACCAGTTGGGTGAATTAGCTCAGCAAGTGACGGTTCACAGGAGAGTCTTTATCTACTCTTTCCACAGACTGTGTGTGCATAATTGCAGGTAAGTGCACTGGCTACATTTTCTTCAATAGAACAACTATAATAGAAATTATAATTAAAGGTCTGATATTATACTCATGACTAGATATTTGGGTCAAAATTGTACATGCACTAGCTTGAAGCTGGTTCTAAAAATGTATTTGATTAAATTTATGTTTTATTGCATCCCTTCAGGGGTATGATTATGCAGCCAAAATTACTCAGTTAATTTCAAAATGATGCTTATAAAAACTGGCCATTTTTATTAAGTATTTCAGACTTTGAGTACACTGGTTTCTATATTGAGGTATTGTTCAAAGGAAAGTTCATATATGCATATCTCCGCATATTAGAGCATTATGCTTGTAAATTTTCACAAAATAATATTTATATGTACCAGAACATAAATATGAGGTATCTAAGACCCTGTGAAAGGCCATGGCAGAATAAAGCACCTAATTACCATCTGTGCAAACAACAGTGTCTTGTAAAAGTCTCAGTGCTGTTATTCACATTGGAATAAAGACATCTATTAGTCTGCGTAAAATACTGTGTCAGTTTTCATGATAGCTAATAACATAGAATCTTATTTGTCACTGCTGAAAATACAAATCAGGAGGGAGAACTAACACTTTTGCAAAATACCTTAATTCCGACTGTCTCTGGCTAAATACAGCATAGAACGTCAAAGTGACTCAGTGGGCTCTATAAAGATGCATTTTATGATAGTTTAATATAACACCCAAAAGTGCAGATTTTGAAGTGGTTTTTTTACAGAGATGAAATACCCATGAGGGTTTAGTAGAAAATATGGTTATCTACCTAGCTAGTTTTCTGCTAAAACACATTAGCTAGGCCTTTGAATCTGTGAAAGAAAACATGAAAAGAAGTTCTTCTAGAGGAAGAATGTATCAGGTGACATTTTCGGTGTGAGGCATCAGCTTATGTTTTCAATGCACAAGCCTTAACTTCTGAATGCATAGCAAGTATGTAAGTGGTTTTTGGAAGTACTAGATATGTTCCCTAATTTTTCTTGTGTATAAATGTATTTCTTCTTTATAGAAGTCACTGACCAAATTTAGAATTGATAGCAATGAATTAGAAAGTTTCCAAAATCAAGTGATAATAAATTTAATGTTCAATATGTTTGGTGTTTGAAAGCAATAAACTGTTATTACATTTCTAAAATTCAATATAATAATTGTTGAACTGATATGAGATTAGCTAGAGAATGATCTCTATCTTTCCACATTCTAAATATTTTTATGAAACCTGTTGCTTCTGTTCAAAAAACTGTTATATTCACTTATTGCTAGTGAAGGATATGCTAACACAGGAGTTTCCATGTGGATCATATTTTGTCTTGTTTTCCTAGGGTTTCTGTGCAGGGATTTAGCAAAATCTTGATTTCATGTGTCTTTTAAACTATGTCACAATAAAAAAATCTGCAGAACATGTTGGAAGAATTTGGTGGTTTACTTAAAATTGGGATTTGTTGTATTTAAAAGAAGATAAAAAATAAAAATAAATAGGATTACAGCCTGAAAGTTAAAGACTTGGTTCTGCACAAGTCTGGTTATCCCTAAGGCTGATAGATTCAGTTACTCGTTTCTGTTAGTTCTGTTTAGGGGTGTATGTGTATGAAAATGCGGGTGGAATCCCAGCTGAAAAATGACCGTGCTTGCTTTTATCTTAAGCTGAATCTTTGCATTGCGCCTGTATTATGAGTTGCTGTTTTCCATTGTAACACCAGCTGTTGTTTTCATATATTCTCTTTATGAGTATCTTAGAAGTGTAGAGAAGCTTGAGATTTTTTTCCTTCAGTGATAAACGAGGACAAAACCAAAAGGAATTGAGCAACATAAAAGCAAGAAAGACTGACTATAAGTAGATGAGAAGGTTTCCAAAGTCTTTTGTTTATCATCAGGAGGATTCTAAGTGACCTTTTGATATGAGCTCCTCAAAATGTTTAAGAAATAACTGTGGGTTTTTATCGGGAGTTCTCATTCTACAGACTGAACTTGTGTCTTATTTGGTACACTTGTCCTCAAAGGTTAGTGTGAGCAGATAAAATACTGGTACTTTATGGACAAGGGAGTCCTGGTATTAATTATTTAACTGGGAATGTTATTTTTAAGATTGATATAACAATGTCTGTGTTGATAAATAGTGGTTTAATTTTAATCCTTCTAAAGAACGTAGGTTTAAATTTAGAAAAGGAAGAAGAGAATTTGTAGTGCATTAAGGCATTTCTGATTGAACAGTGTACATAAAATTTCTAAAGAAAAGCATGGCATTATATAAAAATAGCTTTAAAATGTGAGATGTTGTTTTTGTGTGCATTTGATTTCTCATGCTTTCTCAGTGCAAATGGTGTTGCATTCATAGCACCAGCCAACGTTATTGTCTGATCATCCGGTGGGTAGATGTCCCTCTATAAATACACATTTATCTCTTTACATTCTCAGAGCTAATATCAACATCACTGTAGGGCTACAGTTCTATTTTTCACAGTCTCACAAACATTATAGTAACTCAATAAACCATGAATATTGGAAACTAGTACTAAAGAATGAATAGCAAGAAAATAAGAATTCTGATGACCTAGATTCTTGGGTTAATTATGCAAGCCAACTCCTGTTGTTACAGATGGAAGACTGTAATGTCTAGGTTCAGAGATGTGTAGGTGCCTAACTCCCATTGAATTCAAATGAGAATTAGGCTCCTAACTACGTTTCTGAATCTGGGATAAAGTGATTTCAGCAGCATTTGGTGTTGTTAGCGTGGAATTTCAGTCTGCTTCAGTGCAATTATTTTGCATTTACTTTCTCTTAGTAACAGTAAAACTCTGGCCACGGAGTTAATTTGTTGTCTATAAATGGTCTGTGAATTTACATTTTGGAAAGAGAAGTCTTACAAAAGAAACCCTGTTGAGAAAGTGTATTTGTGATTTGAAGAAAAAACGTTGTCCTATATGCATCCCCATGCCTTGCTTAGATTGCTTGCAGGAATTTCAACCACTACTGCAGTCTGACTTAGAATGCAGAGGGAGCAGTGTGTCTATATATTAGTAAGACCTTTCATTAAATCTTTACTTTTAAAAATAATTGGTTCTTTTAATCTATAATGGAACATGGACTTACAGGCTGCCTGTGATTAAAATTAAACCTTATTTGTCTTTTAATATGGTGCTATGTTCATCTGTAATTGAGTAGGGATCGATGCCAGCCCTGTGATGGGCAGTAAGCTTATCCAACATGACGGAGACAGATTTCAGGGAAGACAGACTCTGCTGTTTCTGTGTACAAGTGGGATGAGTAGACCATATCAGCAACATTTAATTATTTTGTAGGTAATTATTCATTTGAGGGACACAAGTTTCAGAGCAGTATTGGAATAGAAGGAAGACCAATACAATTACCGTTTGGCTAAGTACACTGTTTGCACTGGTAGCTGGAAAGTCATAATGAGCTTGTCATTACATTTGCATAAAGGAATGTTTTATTTAATAATAAAAGTTCAGACCAATGTTTATTATAACAATACTGACTTGGAGGAAAAAGATAAAAAAAAAACACAAAAACTCAAGAGAAACCAAATGATGGATCAGTAGCATGGATTCTTTCGGGTGTGTGGTTTTTTGAATTCTGTTTTGTTACAATCCTTTGCTCTTGTAGAATCATACAACTTAGTTTGAGAAGGTCCTCTAGAGGTGATCTAGTCTAACCCCCTAGTCACAGTAGGTCTAGTTAGACCAGGTTGCTCAGGGCTTGTCCAGTTGAGTCTTGAACACCTCCAAGGATAGAAACTCTGTAACTTCTCTGGGCATTCTGATCCTGTATTTGACCACCCTTATGGTAAAAATAAATAATTTTATCCTAATATCTCATTAGGATTTCTTATGTTTCAACATGGTTTCATTGTCTGTCAATCTATTGCTGTGCATCTCTGAGAAGAGTGTGCCTGTGTCTCCTCTGTATCCTCTGAGCAGGGAGCTGTGGACAGCAATGTAGCCCTCTCCTCAAGGATGAACAAACCTACCTCTTGTAACCTCTCCATGTATGCCATATGCCCTTCCCTCCCCCATCTTGGTGGTGTCCACTGAACTCATTCCAGTAGGTCAGTATCTTTCTTTTACTGGGAACCCCAAAACTGGATGCAGTACTCTGATGTGGTATAACCAGTGCTGAATTAAAAGGAAGGCTCACTCCCCTGGAAATGCTGGCTGCACTCTCACTAGCACAGCCCAAGATACCACTGGCTGCCTTTGCTGCCAGGGCACATCCCTGGGTCATGTTCAAGTTTTTGCCTACCAGTTCCTCCAGGTCCTTTTCTGAAAGGTCCCCTCCCAGCAGTCAGTGTCTGCCCACCCTGGCGCGTGGGATTATTACATCCCAGATGTGAGACTTTGCATTTCCCTTTGCTGAGCTTCAGTAGGCTTCCCTCAAGCTGTGTCTGCAGTCTGTCCATGTTGCCCTGCCCACCAGTATACTGACTGCTGCCCCTCAATTTGCTGTCACCCATGAGCTTGCTGAGAGTGCTCTTTGTCCCATCGTGCACCTGCTTTAATGAAGACAATTGCCAGTATTGGTCCCTATACTGATCTCTGAGAGACACCACTGCTTACTGCTTGCCAGCTGGATTTTCCAGCACTCATGACGACTTTTTGAGCCTGACACCCCAGCCAATTGTCTGTCCATCTTGTTGTCCACTCATCCAGCCTGTGTCTCACCAATTTGATGAGAAGACAACTATGGAGACTGTCAAAATCTTACTGAAGTCGAAGTATACTGCAGCCCCTGACCTTGCCTTGACCACAGAGCTAGTCACCTTATCCTAGCAGCAATGATGTTGGTCAGGTATGATTTGCCTGCTGTAAACCCACACTAGGTGTTCCCAGTCCCCTTCTTGCCTTCATCTGTTTAGAAATGGTTTCTAAGCAAATTTGCTCCAAAACCTTCCCCTGAACTGAGATGAGGCTGACAGGCTTGGGTTTACTGGGATTTTCTTTTTTGCCCTCTACTTTGCCATTTGTTTTCCAGTGATCAGAAAGGTATCAGGAGCTTCCACTGATTGCCGTGACCTTTCAAAGATGATAGCAGTCTAACAGTGACATCAGGCCACATCCTCAGATGCTTCTCATGTGGTCCCGTGAATTTAGGTATGCCCAAGCAGGTTAAGCAATCTATAAATCTGTCTTCCTCTTCTCTGGGTACTGCTCAACTCCTGCAGGAAATATTGTTTCGAAGCACTACCTTCAAAACTGGAAGGAAATAAATTAATAAATCTTCCCAAATGTTATGCAGACTTTCATAATGAGTATATTCCCACTCAGCTTGAAGTCTAACTTGAAAATGTGTTTTTATATTGAACTATTGTTCAGGAAAGCTAGATTTCTTTTGCTGCATTTTCTGTGTCCCCTCCACCATAAACAATTGTTAGCTTTATGCTGCTCGCTAAGCTATAAATATTAATGTACTACTAGTGATACTAACAGAGGAGGAATTCAGTTTTATTTGCAGTATCTGTGAACTGGAAGGACTATGACTAGAGCAGGTATTATTTAGCTATTAGAATTTTCATCGCTTTATTTTTAGAGAGCAAATAATGGTAACTCTATTTCTTTTCTTCCCATGAGAAAGTTCAAATAGAGGTACTAGAATGCACAAGCTATTAAACCAAATGCCTTTTTGTCTTGGCTTGGACAGATTATGCTTCTTCAGGGTTTTGGTTTTCTGTTCATTTATTCCTGAGGTATCTCTCAACCGTAGCCTACCAAATATATCTCCATCTATCCAGCAGCAATATCCAGTGAGATTACATTTATCATTTCCTTGTTTAGTGCAATGTGGTATTTGATCTTCATAACTTTTCCCACTGTCCTAGAGATAATCTGAAAAAAATTTGTTCATTTTAGGAAACAAAAATCACTAGGACTCCACTAACTTTTGATGATTTTTAGTTGTTGGGGTAACACTGATAATGAGAATCAGTAACTTTATACTCTTGTCTGGAGTATCATTAATGTAATCTGTAATTTATTTTATCTTGGTCTGGTAGGACTTGTGGCTATAATCAATACTTTTTTTATCATAAACCAAAAATGTAAGAAATTTTATTTTCCATTATGATATTATCAAAAGCTACTTCATAAAGCAGTGAATTAGATGCTCGTATATGCTTCCTATAAAGACCTTTCTAATAGCTGATGTAAGCAGCTCAACTTACTTGACTATTGTTAAAGAAAAAGCAACTGAGACAGAAAAGTATTATTTTTTTCTTCACTCTCTTCATGCAGTCAATAAATAGTCTCCAAATACATACAAGAACTTCCATATGATGCCTGACCCAGGGAATGGATTCAGCAATTTATATAACTTCCCACATTTACCCTTTGGTCCAGTTCATTTTCTGTTTATCCATTGGAGGCCTTTTTGAAATTCCTGCATGGTATTTTCACATGCAGCACCTTAACCCCACAGTAGTGCTGTTACAGTAAAACTGTTGTAAATTATGAGTAAGAACTATTCTTAAAATCAGAATGAGCATATTTTCATATCTCATGAAACTATGCGAGAATACGTACAATCCTGTTGTTAATACCTAACATAAGTTTGGTTATACTTTGGGCAAGACTACTTGCATTTTATGCTCTTTTTTTTTTTAGGTTTATATGAGATATAGATATGCTACAAAAATTTAAGCATGAAACCAGCTGCCATGAGAAGTGGATTAACTAAATTGCTGTTGCAACAGCTTAGCCTGTGAAGTCTAGTGCTTGGAGTATGCAGATAATGTCTTGCAGAAAAAATCCGTATATAATGCCCTCCTTTTTTGTTCTCACTGCAGAGAGTGAGAAACTTTACAAGAGTCAGATTCTAATCCAATTATGAACCAATGCCATATTTTTCACAATAACTATAGTTTTATGAAGTCTTTTGAATGCTCTCTTTTTGGCAAGAGTTACATCAGGTTAAATCTGAGTTTAGTATCCTTTTATGTACTGCTAGCCATAAAACATTGTCAATACCCACTTTGCCTACTTAATGACCACTTCTTATTTTGTTCTAATTACAGTAAGATAGCCTCAAAATAGCACCTTATTCTAGCAAAAGCCTTAGCACAAGAACAGTCTTATTTTTAGTCTCTATTTTAGGAGTTTTTGGTAAGCAAAAGGAGCTGGCAGTGGGTTCAAGGATGTTTCTGAAATAGCTTTGCAACTTTGACACAAAGGGAGCTGACAGATCGTCTTCCAGAGATGTCACCTCTAGTGCAGTAAAGCCTGTTGAATACATAGATATGATCGTTTCCTTCATACAGTATTTTCCATTTCATAATAACAATGTGACACTGAGCAGTGTGGTTCAGAGAGTTGTTGTATTTCTCTAATGGTTCGACTCACAACATTTGGTGACTTCTTCCCCACCATACTTGAGGCATGCAGTAAAAACTTGCTCAGAAATTGTCTGCCATTTAGTATTCATTGATTTTTAGTCATGCAATTTTACTTATTCATGCAGTTTCCATAACATCCAAGTGATAAGTTGCACATAGTTTACACAGATAAATTACACACAGCTGTGGCTTTTAAAAACGTAGCTCAGGTCAGTACCTCTAAGTTGTAGCTTGGAAGTTTCAGCAATTTGAGTTCTAAATATTTTTCTCACATTTTCTTTTGTCTGTTATATAGAACAAGGACAGTCTAGCAGAAAATAATGGATGATAAAATAATAATGTAGAAATATGTTATGAATTTTAGAGCTAGAGTACTGTAACCAAACCATATTCTTCAAGAGCATTGAGGAATGTCTGCTTTCCAAGACTTGCAAAAAGCATAGTGAATTGCTTATGAAATATTAAACTTAATCTACATTTTGTGTTAAGAAATTGAGATGTTCCTAAATGCCACATCTAAAAGGTATTGTAAGGAGAGAGCATCATTGCACTACACAGGTTCTTAAGGCAACCATCAAGTATATTCGAAGTAGAGGTGAAATGTTTTTGCATATTCCTGTCTTGAATTTGTGGGGGATTTCTGTAAAACTCATAATTGGATATGTTTTTTTGAAAAACAATGCTTGTATCAAAGAATGAGTGCCAGCTGTTCTCCACAGCTAAGACTGAATGAAAAAATGAAAATTAAATTCATAGAACAGCACAGGGCAACATCAGAACCTTTCTCTTCTTTAAACTAACGACTGGCACAAATTGATCAATTAAAACAAATTAATTATACCAACTGAAAAGTAATCAATTATCAAAGAGGGCAGAAAAAAGTAATTATAACTATTTCTTTCCTTTAGGAATAGGGGTGTTAGTCCCAAATAACCACTGTATTCCTACAGTGCATTTATAGCTGCAAAAATGGGAATGACTCTCTGATGCCTGATTAATGCTGTGAAACTGATCAGCCCTTTCAAATGTACTATATTCAATTTAGATTTCTAAATAATTTTAAAAGTTTTGGTAAACTCTTTACTTAAAGTGTTATACTCACTAATAGCAACAAATTCACTCATGAAAATTAAGCAATCCATGTTTGCAAAAGAAACATAGATTCTACGAGGAATTTTAACCACAGGCACAGGTTAAGTTCCTACAGGAGTTACGATTAATGAGCAGTCTAATAGTACAGAAAGCATTGGGGCTTTTAAAGTTGTTAACGCGTTCCATTACTGTTTATTGCTTGTGTCCTTTTTAAAACTCATAATAGTTTTATACTTTTAAATGACAGTTTGTCTCCCCAAAAATTTATTACCATCTTAACAGAAATGAAAAAAAAATGAAATAACGCCATAATTATTTGTCATGATTTTGAAACAAAGTATTGAATTTTTTAAACTTTCAAACAGCTGCAGTGCCTTTGGCAGTGCCGATGGCTGTGTTATTTATTTAATAGCCAGGATGCAGAAGTGGGAAGTTTGGACAATCGTCTATCAACACATGACTATGGGATACTTGAGAAAATTCTCCAATACTGTGATACAAGATAAAGGTGATGGTTTTGAGTCAGACTTCCTAGGAAGAGTTGAGGGTATGTGTCCCTTAAATTTTGCTTTCGTTCTGGACCACCTAAATGTAGTGTTTGTCCATGGGAATATCAAAGCTTGCTTCGCTTGCTGAGACACAGAATTGCCACGTCTACTTCCCTTACTCACCTTAGACTCCTCCTAGCCTAATCGCATGTAAAGGGAGAGTTGATTGCTTTAATTACACACAGGAATCAGTTGTGGAGTTGTAGATCCTATATTTGTAACTCGAAGGACCAGGAATTTAGAGTAGAATTTGTGATTGTTGAAAGGTTGTGATGTAAATTGAGAGGTTTGTTTGGGGTTTTTTTTGCACAACAGCAAAGTTTGCAGCTAAGATTTAGAGAGGATATTGAAAGGGAAAATCATGGATCCCACAAAGCAGATGCTTAGTTAAACAGGGAGGTATAGCATGTGTCACTTGAATACTGGAGTGCACATTTTTATTGCCATTTGTTACAGTGAACGTTTATTAAAATGTACATCTAAATAGTGACATTCAGGTATGAAATCATATGGCTTGTTGTTATAATGAAATCCTAAGAAACATGTCAGGTTCTACCAATGTTAAAATTTCTTCACCACAAATCATCCCCTTTAAATTGATGTGGCAATGCAAAACATCATGCTAGGAGAGAACTGTCCCAGGGAATTCAGAGTAATGACATTGCTGAATGGCATCTCTCAGTTGTAACAAATGTGGTTCGAGTATTTCAATACTAGAAGGATTTGTGCTTGACAGCAGTCCTTCACTTCACCTAGAAGCAAATTAGAGCAGCTCTAAACTCACTCCCATAATGACAATAGATCCTTTTGTAGTGGTGTAAATGTCTTTACTCCACCTTAGAGGCACCATGGTAATCTCCAAAGCAATATGCAAAGTGGTTACTAAATAATGGCAACATGTTCTTCCATTTGTTTGTTATTTATTTATTTTTAACTGAGAGAGCAAAGAATAGTAGTCTGTGTCATACTTTGGGCAAGAATATGGTAACAAAAGTCTACAGTAAAAGTCTAAAACTACTGACTTTCCTCGAAGCAGGTCACTGAAACATAGAGTGGTTGAGCACTGAACCATGATTTTATTTTTTTAGTGGTTTTCTTTTATCTTTTTGTTCCTAGAAATGCACATGATGATACTGTACCACAAAAAAAGTGACACAAATGCATATAGATGAAGAAACAACATTTCAGGAACCTTTTTACAAATTTAGATAATTAGTTCCAAAGTTTTCTGTGACTTTCAAATGTTTTTTTGTTCATAATAATGGCAAATTAAAATTACTGTTTAATTATTTTAATCTAAGAATGCAATTGGTATTAATTTGTTGTGATGAAGTTGAATACTATAGAATTAATTATTTTCCAGAAGTCACCAACTGCATATCATGATACTCATTTACCACAGAAACAGCAACTGATTCCATTTCTTACAAGAATTAATTAACCTCTGTTTAGCAAAAATTAAATAAAAAAATAGGGACGCACTCCCCCCCCAAAAAGTTGAAGTTGTCTTTATTGACAAATATAATAGAAATTTGTTGATGCTTAACATCAGTGAGCTCAACAGGTCTTTATAAATTATTATGGAAGATCTGTTAACAGCGTGAAAATGCAGTCTCATGCTTGTCTTGAGACTGCTAGGACATGAAAAAAATTTTGGTGTCTTTGAATTGTGTTACAACATGTAAACCACCACTCATGAGCAAAAATACCCCAGAACTTTTGCTCATTGATTTTAGGGATTAGTACAACCTGACTATATAAATGTGTTTAGAAAAGGTCTAATCATTTAAGAAAATAATTGCTAGAACCTTTTAGCTACTGCACTGTGTCCACCGAGGACAGGGTGTGTATTTTAGAAAACTCATTAGTGAAACCATCTGTTCTTCTTTCCTTATGAGCACTGCAACTTTGTGTGACTTCTCTCTTTCCAAAATGTCTGTTGTTCTCATTGCAAAGTTCACTGCCCCTAACAGACTGAAGAAATCTTTCCAAGGATTGCAGACAATGGATGTTTCCACATGGTTCGTTCTTGCACAAAAATAATAAATACAATAAATATACATATAAACAATAAATAGGAAATAGAATAGTTTAAAAGCTAGTTAGTCTCTCTGAAAACTGTGACCTTAGCGTTCGAGTCCTGTTACATTTCAGAAATTCTTAGGGAGTTATTGATCCCTTGTAAGTGCCTGTCCATTTAATAGCCCCATGAAAATGTCAATGGTGCTGCATTGCTTTATCTTTTTTTTTT
>VZTO01025342.1:0-14738 GCA_013400615.1 Syrrhaptes paradoxus
ACATTCCAGTCATGTGAGATGTCTCTCCACAGAAACATGGTGGGACTCTGTAGACTTTTCATCATAAATTATATTGATCAGGAGAGCTGCTGCCGTTGTGTTTTATCCATGTGTCAAGAGTATTTCAAATGGCTCTATTATACATGTCTGTTCAAGTGTGCACAATTAAAACCTTAACGACAACAACTGAAAACAAGGTTGGGATGTTCTGTAACATCTATTCTCAGCTCAAAACCAAGTAATGAACAAAACCTCCGGATATTCTCTGAAAGAAAAGTTTTAGGGACAGTGGTAATAGATTAATTTTGTGTAGCAGAAGTTTGTCCATTTTTTTCAACTATATCAATCTCTTAAATAAAATAATATGCCCCCCCACTGACCCTTCTCTCCTATTAATTTCTCTAAATCTACTTTGGTATTGTGTCACAGACCTGTAGTTATCCCTGTTTGAATAATATGGAGGCCTCACAAACACACTGTTTTCTGATTCAGTTCTGGAACAGAGATATTCAGTTTTTCTCTCACTATCAACACTGCTCCACTGCAGCTTCTCACACCCTATGCTTACATCTCTATCCTCCTTAAATCCTAAATGGATTTTTTTGTCTTGGCGTTTTTTTCACCCAGAGAAACAGATAACTATCAGAAAACAACTCCAGTTGTATCACCTACTTTCTTTATGATTTTGTGTGATGCTGGTATGGGTTTACGTGCATTCTGTTTGAGTCTGCCCATCTCTGTACACTTTGCTGCATATGTAATCCCTCTAGCCAAATCCAAGAAACCTTAAGAATAGGCATGGCCATACCCTTCCTGCAAAGCAGGATCTATCAGACTGCTGGAATATCTCTATCACAGATCCAGTCCTGTATTTTTGTTTAATGACTATAAAATCCGTTCATAATCATTCTACTTTATTCCAGAATGAACTGCATATACTGTGTATTATGTACATTATCTTAGAGTACAAGTAGTCAGCAGGCCTGATTCCTGAGTTTGGGATAGTGATAGAGATCTAGGTAATATAAAAAATCATTAAAAGATTAAAGAAAATTAGATTTTAAAATAGTAACAATCTATGTATTTATAATTTCACATAATACTAGTGCATGCAACAGAATATGTATCTGGTAAGTCCCAATTGGGGAACAAAGGACAAAGCATTTCCAGCATTCTTGATTAAACAGGAATTTGTTCAGCTTAGCTGGAAGCTTTTAAAATTATTTCAGATGATGTTTACCTGATTAATTGAAATGGACCTAAATGTATTAGCAAACATTAGAAGCTAAATAACATTGTTACTGGAATACTGATAGGTGAAAAGTAATACATGGTTTGATTCAATCAGTTGTTTGAATGAGTTCAGCCAGTGTGTTGGCTATTCAAATTAGTTCTTTCAGAGCATTCATGAAAACTTTTCTGTTGCAAAAAATCTTCAGTGAAACAGTGACATTACATAGTGGAACTAAGACCACTGAATATATTTCTCATGCTGATTTCTGTCAGTTGAGGCTGATACAAAGAGTGAGAGACAGAGGAGACAAAAATTAAATACTTCTGATTAAAACAAGAAGCAGACCTCTGCATTTTTGTGATTTATTTTCTTTCCTGGAAAAACATTCTTAAGACCTTATGAATAAGACATTTTGAATGCCCTGGTTATAGTGCTGTTACTTACCATGGAAGATCTGTCTCAGTTTGCTGTTATAGTGTCTCAAGCTTCTCTACTGCTAAGTACTATTGATATCCCTTGTTATGCACACATGCAATTTCTTCCATGTTGCATCCCTGTAACACAAACATTCACTGGAAAATTACTAGCTCCTTTCTACATTCTCTATTCACAGATCATCATAGATATACATAAACTATATATTTTCAGCTCCCATATCTTTCAAAATCTTTCTCCTGTCCCACACATCTGTCTTCACACTTATTATTATCTTCTGTTGTCTCCTATACCCGGAGCTATAATTGAATTAGATGCTTAAATCAATGTACTAAATAATGCTTTTATGTGATTTAGGTTCAACATAAAAGATATGATTAGGTCTGAGTAGTCTTTTATTTTTTTGACAGATAGTTAATAGTAACTAAAAATTTTTAGTTAAGAGGCTTTTAAATTACATCCTGTTTGAGTCCACATCTGAATGCTAGATATGTAAAGTTTGCGGATTTAAGATTAGTTATTTTGCACTCACAAACAGTAAGAGCAAACAAAACATAGAGAAAAGAAGAACAGCAAACTTGGAAAAATACAGGAAAAAATGTATCTTAATAAATGATAATTATAACTTTTCCATTCAGCACCTTTACCAGACGTTTGTCAGCTCAGTTCAGTACCTCTTGCTGGTCATATATGTCTGTGAAGTGTCACTTACAACTTCCCTACACAATTAATTCCAATAAGGTTCAGTGTGAGAGGGTAGCACAATCCCAAAGTCCTGAAATGATCTCAGAGAAACACTAGTAATCTACCTATTGCCTGACAGAACATTAGTTGTTTTATCTTTATTTATTTGCTGGGTGAATTATTTTACAAATTGCCTTTAAATCTGAAAATATGCTGTCAGGTCAATAAAACACCTTTACATGTCCCTTGGCAAATTCATTGTACTGGCAAAGATCTCTAGTAAATATAACATTCTTCATCACAATACTTCAACAAGACAGGCTTTTTTTTCTTTCTCTCTTTTCGATTCTGACACCATACAATGAGCTGTTGTACACTAATGGTGGTGCCTAAGACTATTATCAAGCAAATTTTGGATAGAAAATGTATGTGCACCAGAACATGGTTGATGTCCATCAGGTAATTACAATTATACTTGCTGTATCATCACACCTTGTAAGTGAACCTTTTCCTCAGCATGTTAGTACATTATATTGTTACAAGGTCATTTATACTTGCTTAGCACTTAGTACAGGATAAAGTTCAAATAATTGGTTTTGACATAAACAGCACTAAGTGATCTGTGGTCTTCAAGACTGAAAATTTCCTCTTCTGTTACTGTTGATAACTGTGGATATCAGTCATGGATTTCTTTCTATTTTGGGTAAAGATTTCTTTTTTGGATTATTCTATGTAGTCAGTCTGGGAGTTCTTTCAAACAAACTGCTAATCTATCCAGTTTTAGTTGTTTAAAAGGACAACTTTTAAGAATAAATCATTTCTGGAAACACTAGTGCTAAAAATTGTATTCAAGGCCAGGTGCAGGCCAAGTGTGATTTAGGAGACAGTAATGTACTCAATATAGGTATTACTGTTTGCACTGCATGGCAAAGACAGACTTGGATGAAATGGAGGGCTACTGAAACAGAGAGGTAGCATGGCTGTTGAGAAGAGTTGCAGCCACACTCTCACCTCCATTCCTCACTCAGCCAAGCACAACAGCAAGAAAATGGGAGAAGGACTAATGCTGAAGCTAAAGGCTTCCTAATTCTTTTCTCCCCTGAGTGTATCCAGATTGTCCTGATTTAATTTGTCAAGCCTGCACATCCAATATGAAGCTTCTGAATTACCAGTCTTCAGAATATTCACTCATAAATACTGTGTATAAGAGGGAAATATACAATCACATACGGGATATATGGATAAACAGACAAATAGGAGAAAAAATCCTCAGTGAGTACCTATGAACAGATATCTAAATCTTAGCATAAATGGTAATGAGGATACTGCATGTCAGGTCATACACTTCAGAGCAGTTACAAACAAATGAGTGAAGAGAGGTGAAGAACAAAAAAAATTAAACAGTACCTCAAGCTTTTCAGGACCACCGAGGAACTGAATTTTCAAGTGTATCAGTGGAAGTGGGAAAATAGGAACCTGGACAAGAGAATATTTCTGAGGGTGCTCTTTTTGGAAAATTATTCTGCAGTGGTATGCAGAGTTCATGCAATTATTTCTGATCATGTCTGCAGGTAAAATTTTCGTAATTCCTCTCCAGATACCTAACGCTTACTAAGTATTGCAAAGATTTTAGAAATAAATTTTAAAATCACATGACAGAAAGTTGCCTATAGAACAAAGAGCCACTTAGAATCCACAGTAGGCTGCTCAAGTCCTACCAAAGTACAATGGTAGAACATAAAGTTAATTAACATTCAATATAGTCTAAAATGTCTAATATGAAACCTATTTGCGGAATACCTTGTTTTCATTACATTTATTCATCTGAGAATTATCAGTGCAACACAGGTCCTTTTAAAATTGTTTACTAGTAAATGGCTAATGTGTTCAGATGTTAATTGCTCTGTTTTTACTTGAAACCAAAAAAAAAGAGACCATTAGCCACTCAAAACCTTTGACTGCCAATTACTTCTTCCTTTATGAAGGCTATTGCAGTGAACCAATATATTATTCACCAATAAATAGGTTATGAAGTGAAGTCAGACTAGGAATCTTAAATGTTACTGCTGCCTTCAAAGGAGTAATAAACCCAGGCATACAAACAAATGGAAGGGTCTCTGAAAGTTTAGGTCAAAGCCTGTTCAATATCAAACTTAAAGGCAAATTTTCAAAATGCACAGTTAACGGTTGTGATCTTTCACCCACCCTCTTTCCTATACACATTAGAAATATTGTTTCAATAGGTATGTTCAGCCAGTTTTTAAAGAACACTAGTTTCTGGGGCAAATGGGAAATTAGCAGTTGATTTTGATCTCAGGGTCTATGTATTTGCACCGACTTACATCTCAGTTTATTGTTCGCAACATCTCTGTGTAGTAACATTTGGTATGTGTTGGAAATATGTAGTATAATTTACAGTCTGTTACACTACTGTGTAGTGTGCCATAAAGAAACAAGAATGTACAGTTAACGATTTAGCAGGTATTTCAACATGATACAGAAAATATTCACATATTTTTCATTGAAAGAAAGCAACTATTGTTATTCCCTGATTTGTTGAACTTCAGGAGTTTTGCACAGGCCCACCTCTCAAGCCTGTCAAGGTCCCTCTGGATGGCATTCGTCCCTCCAGCATATCGAGCACATCACACAGCTTGGTGTAGCTGGCAAACCTGCTGAGGGTGCACCCAATCCCACTGGTTCATAATGTAGGTAATAGATGATCAGTAAAAGCTTCAATTTATTTTTCTGTTACATTTTTATTTCACAAATTGCAGATGAGAATATAAAATTATAATTTGAATGATAATGTAGTACTGATGATAATTTATTCTTTTATATTTACTCCCATATTTTATAGTTTTACATGTTCATGTAATTAAAAAAATGTGAATTTCATTTTGTAACTTAAAAAAGAATTAAAAAATTATCTGAACCAGGATCACACTAAAATATCCCCAAACTACTAATTAGGCCTGAAAATTACAGCCAGTTCATTTCTCAGAGTTTGAAATTTTTAAGAGGAATAGGATCTGGACAGATTTTACTATTCGGGGAACCTGAAGGAAAATAATTAAGCTCTGTTCATATTTCTTAGCAAGAGCTTAATGAGACTCATTCTCTACTTTCCTACAAAAATCTATTGCACATACTGATTTATGGAATTATATTAGAAAATTCAGTAATGAGATTTTCTGCTAGTGAAAAAGACTGTTCTAATTCATGCACTGATACAGATAGAGCCCAAACAAAACATGTGCTTTCTAATCAGTCAGTTATTTCAGCGAAAATTGTTTTATACACTGTTTGCAAGTATAGCATTGAAGCAAATTAATGTATTAGATAAAACAGTTCTGTGGAAAACAGCATAGATGCAAATATAAAATCAGATAGCAGATTATCTGTTAATGGCCTGAAACTATGGAAATAAGAGCTAAAAGTGAAACTGATTGGAGGATAGTGTACATTTGGTTGAAAAATTGTTCTTTTTCAGCATTTCCTGATTAAGCCAATTGAGCATTTCAGAGAGGATAATTTGAAGGTGGATGACACTAAGTTAGCTATATCTCCTAATACATTAAGGCAAGAAGCAGGGCAGTGTCAAAATGCACAGTGCCCATGACAAGTTAAAAGACTGGTCTAAAATTAAGACAAAATGTAATAACAGTACTAAAAAGCACAATATTTCAAGAGAAATAAAATCAAAAGTATGATTTGGAGAATAAGAGGTCTGAAAAGGATGGTGACACAGCTATGAAACAGCAGTTCATACTGTGGGGGTGCCTGAACACCCTCCCCTCTTGCTAAAACAGCCTGGATAACAACAGACGATCCAATGGGAATGCAAATCCAGACAGAGAACTTGTATACAGTTCCTAAAATTTTCTGTCCTGATGGGGTTTGTCAAAAGTGGGGAATGCTAAAAAAGAAGCTACAAATTACTACCACAAAAGGATGCAGTAAGAAGGGGTTACCAGTGGACTTTTCAAAGAAAGAAGGAATCAGCTCAAAAAACACAAAACCAAACCAAAAAAAACCAAAATCAGAAGCAGAAAAATGTTTTTTAGTGTTGAGAGAGAGGAAAAGAAACAGAGCAGCAGTAAGAATGTTTTGGTCCTGTCAGAGTCTTCCTGGGGCATCATGGCTTCTGCTCATATTCAGCCAGCTGTTGACCAACACCCCCAGGTCCTTTTCCACCAGACAGCTTTCCAGCCACTCTTCCTCAGGCCTGTAGCATTTCATGGGGTTGTTATGACCCAAGTGCAGGACCCGGCAGTGAGCCTTGTTGAATCTCATACAGTTGGCTTCAGCCCATTAATTCAACCTCTCCATATTATTCTGAAGAGCCTTCCTACCCTCAGGCAGATCAACATGCCTGCCCCACTTGGTGTTGTCTGCAAAATTACTCAGCGTGCACTCGATCCCCTTGTCCAGATCAATTATAAAGATATCAAATAAAATTGTCCCCAATACTGAGCCCTGGGGAACACCACTTGTGACCAGTCACGAACTGGATTTAACTGTATTCACAACAATCCAGCCAGTTGAAGAGTACACCCATTCAAGCCATAAGCAGGCAGTTTCTCCGAGAGAATGGTGTGGGAAACAATGTCAAAGGCTTTACTAAAGTCCAAGTAAACAACATTCACAGCCTTTCCCTCATCCACTAAGCAGGAGATCAGGTTAGTCAAGCAGGATTTGCCTTTCATAAACCCATGCTGACTGGGCCTGATCACCTGGTTGTCATGTGCATGCCACAAGATGGCACTACAAGTCATCTGCTCCATGACGTTCCCTGGCACCAAGGTCATTCTGACAGGCTTGAATCTTCCTTCTGGCCCTTCTTGCAGATGTGTGTCACATTTGCTAACCTCCAGCCAACTGGGGCCTCCCCAGTTAACCAGGACTGCTGGTGATGACTGAAAATGGCTTGGTGATTGCTTCTGCCGGCTCCCTCGGTACAGCTGAGTGGATCCTATCCAGCCCCATAGACTTTCAAGTGTCTAAGTGGTGTAGCAGGTAGCTAACCATTTCCCCTTGGATCATGGGGGTTTCATACCGCTCCCCGTCCCTGTATTTCAGCTCGGGGGGCTGGATAACCATAGAACTACTGGTCTTACTATTAAAGACCGAGGCAAAGAAGGCCAGGCTGGATGAGGCTTTGAGCAACCTGGTCTAGTGGAGGATGTCCCTGTCCATGGCAGGGGGGTTGGAACTTGATGATTTTTAAGGTCCTTTCCAACCCAAACCATTCTATGATTCTATGATTCTATGAAAGAAGGTATTAAGTATGTCAGCTTTTCCCTCATCCTTTGTCACTATGTTTCCCCCCTCATCCAATAAAGGATGGAGATTCTCCTTAGACCTCTGTTTGTTGTTAATGTATTTAATAAAAACTTTTGTTTTATTGTTGTCCTGGGTTAAGCTGAGACAGAGTTAACTTTCTTCATAATAGCTAGCAAAAGGCTGTGTTTTGGATTTGTGCTCAGAAAAAAGCCAATAAAAACTAGCCCAGGATTTGATCTTAGGTTTTGGACTGAGACCCAAGGTGGCCAATAATCTATTCCATAACATACATGTTGTGCCCAGTGTATAGGTATTTTATATATATATATATTTTGTTGTTAATATATTTAATAAAAACTTTTTTTATTGTTGTTTACAACAGCAGCCAAATTAAGTTCCAGCTGGACTTTGACTCTTCTAGTTTTCTGCCTGCATGTCCTCACAACATCTTTGTAGTCCTCCTGAGTTGCCTGCCCCTTCTTCCAAAGGTCATAAACTCTCTTTTCTTTCCTGAGTTCTAGTCATATCTTTCTGTTCAGCCAGGCTTGTCTTCTTCACCACATGGCCTTCTCCTTAAATTTGATTTAAAGGAAATTAGCTGAGCAGTTTTTCCTGTGAATTTACATATATTCTTACAAAAAGGAAATAGCTTGGAGAGAAGCAACTTTATATAAAGACAGCAAGAAGCAATTCTTTTATTATTTTAAGCATGGTTGATACTTTTTTGTACAACACCATTTAATTTCAGATATTACCAATGTGATATCACAAAAAAAGTAGCCTGCAGCCATATGGCAATATGAAAAGAATATTGGATTTATAAGAAAAAAAAAACAACTTTACTTGTTGAGTCTAGATAAGAGAAGGCTGAGAAAAGGTATAACTGCAGTTTTACAAAATGTAAAACAGGATACATGGGAATGATCATCTCAATGGCCATTGTGCTAAGGACACCCCTTCACACACAAACATAAAAAGTGACTGAAACTAAAGTAAACAGTCATTTAGATTGTATATTAAGAAAACTCTCCAAATATTGAGGTTGTGTAGTTAATATTTCATACTTCTAATAAAGTGGTTGGATAGAGAGGTAATGTATTTTACTAGTTTCAAGAAAGTTTCACTGAAAGCTCATGCAGATTTCTGTACTTCAGTATGAAAAGTTTTGTATCATTTGAGTCCAGACTAAGAACTCCTGCAAAGAATCTTCTAGGAATTCCACTGTACTATTGCTCTGAAAGCAGTAGATCTACGGCTGAAGGACCCCATTATAAGAAAAATACTCAAGGAGTGAGTTGCAAAGAAATAAAAAAAAGAAATTCCAGTGTTGTTTGGTCAACCCTGTGAAAAAGCTCTAAATTTCTACTCATCTCTGTCTTTCTAACAGTGGCAGTAAAGCTGGTGTAACACACTCTGGCCTCCCTGGTGATATTTTCTGCCTTTTTCCTTCTCCAGCTATTTACATTTTCCTCTTTAGAGAAGCTGCCAGGTGCTGTTACCATGGGATGAATACTGGTAAGGATGCAAAATATTCAAGGCAATCACTTCGCACTTGGTGTCACTTGCTTCTTTTTGCAGGCTCACTATGATTGTACCCTACCCTGATTTGCATTGGATTAGTGGAATTTCCCTGTCTCTTTAATAGAAGGGAACATATGGCACATAGCTTTAAAAGTGTGCTACCAAATATAATGAATGTTAGATTGACATTGTTACACCCATAGGCTTTTTTGATAAAAACAAATATTTATACACTATGACATTCTTTCTGCAAATTACTACCCCTACTCAATGTATGATTCATGAGAAAAAGGATCAGGTAGAACAGACTTGGCAAATGGGTAGAAAGAGAAATAAATGAGCAGAGAGTAGAACAAAATTCTGTATTACAGAATAAAGGAGCATATTGCCACTGCTAGAAACAAACCACAAACTTTTCACTGATTTTTGAGGGCCTCAGGACTGGCTTGTTAGGCTTGCTCTATCTGAACTTTTCTTGACATGCTTGAAGCTTTGTTTTATTTCATTTATCTGTGAAAGCAATTTCTCTAAATGACAAGCTGTCCACAGATAATATGTTTTACATTTATTTCTCTTTGTATGGCCCAATCAAAGTTTTATATAGATAGGGTAGTTACTCTATGTAGACTAAAACAATGATGTAGCACAGAGAAATACAGACCTGGTATGACAGCAGAGGCCTTGAGAAGCACAGACCTGGAATGATACAGGATGAGTCTCAAGGAAACAAACAACAAGAATTCCAGTGGGTTTTGTTTAACTCCATGACAAAGCTATGACTTCCCACCCTTCCCTGTCCTCTGTAACACCTCAAGATATCCTAACCTATGAAAGTCATGCCAGTCTCTTCACTGAGGCTCCTTTCTTATAGAATGTACTTTCTTATATTTTAGAGATGGGACATATCTATTAGTCTCTATCGTATAAGAAATTATGCTTCTTAACTACTCAAGTGAATAAGAATTTGTTAGGTTTCCACCATGCTATCATACAACTTGATAGAGTCCAACTTGGGTCTCGACCCTGATTTATTTTAAAATTCAGGAAGATGGCTATTTTGTAGCGAATGGATGTGGTAGACATACTGGAATCACTTTCTGTACATTGCATATCATGAAGAAATAATGTAGAATTTTCAGATAGAAAGAATTTAATTCTTTTACTATTATTTCTTATTACACTATAAAGTTCTAAAAATTTACCAATTTCAGTATAAAAATGTATATACATACAATGTGACAGGCTTGAGAGGTGGCCCCATGCAAACCTCTTGAAGTTCAACAAGGCCAAGTGCAAGGTCCTGCACATGAATTGGGGCAATCCCAAGCACAAACACAGGCTGGTCGGACAACGGCTTAAGAGTAGCCCTGAGGAAAAACACTTGGGGCTGTTGGTTAATGACAGGCTCAACATGAGCGGGCAATGTGCGCTTGCAGCCCAGAAAGCCAGCTGTGACCTGGGCTGCATCAAAAGAAACATTAGCAGCAGGTTGAGAGAGGTTATTCGCCCCCTCTACTCCACTCTTGTGAGACTCCACCTACAGTACTACTTCCAACTCTGGAGTCCTCAGCACAAGGAAGACATGGACCTGTTAGACCGGGTCCAGAGGAGAGCCACAAAGGTGGTCAGAGGGGCTGGAGCACCTCCCATATGAGGACAGGCTGAGAGAGTTGGGNTCCAACCCAAGCCATTCTATGATTCTATGATTCTATGATTCTATGATTCTATGATTCTATGATTCTATATGACTACCCACAATTTCACAAAGGTTGTTGTTGGTCATGAGAGTTCTATAGTTAAACAATTTGGTCATAAAATTCTTCAAGGTATTTTTGTTCTCTCTGCTGAGAAGTCCTGAGAAATCAGAGCTTATTTTCTACAAATAATAATTGGTGGGGTTTTTATTAACTGAGTCTTTTGTTAATCTGTGTATTAGAACTGGAGAAGGAAGGGTTAGTCCCACAAAATTTCTTCCAAGGGAGAACATATGCAATTGGCTCTGTAGCTATGCTTTATGTAATATATAGTAATCCTTGAATTATTTCACCAATTTCTGCCATATTGTGGAATAATAACCAGTTATATGATGCAAAATATGTTGGTTTTAAGGATTGCTGTAAGAATATATGGCAATATATTATCATTACTAGGAGACTTTCTTTTCCTGCCTCTTGGAAACCGAAGCACATTTCCTCTGTTTTTTTCTTATTATGTGCTTTTTTTGGTGACCATCTCAGGAGGCAGTTGGACAATTTCATATGAAAATACTGCTGTTGTGCCTCATGCTGAATACAAATCATGTGTGTGGCAGCTCCTGGCAACTCACATTATACTGACACTTCTGTGCACTTCTTGTGCATCTTGTGACTAACAGTGGGTCAGTGGCTAAAGAAAGGAACAGAGAACAAAAAAATTTCACTCACTGTCTTTGCATTGAACACTTAACTGTAAGTTCTGTTATCATTAAAAGCAAAAGGATGAATAGTATGAGAACCCTCAAAGAAAACTAGGTCATATAGACCAAATTATGTTTAAACGGGCTTTACTTTGGCTGTGTCAACTGATGAACAATAATTTGAAAGCTGTGTTGAAAAATATTTGTTAATGGAAAAATAAAACTATTTGATCTTTGACACCACCTTGAAAGAAGCCACCTTCATTTCAAAGAAAATAGGGAGCATTCCTTCAAGAATAAATTGGATGAACTGGAAAAAAATTAAAACAGGAAAGAATTGTTTCTGTTCAGTTGCTCCTGTGATATAGAAATACTCAAATAATCTCTTTGTATGAAGCACCACATTAGGAATATTAGAAAAGATCACAGTCACAGGAGACCAGTAACTACCTTGCATCAGAAAAAGAAGAAATTCCTATGTTAAGTGAAAAGTTATATTCAAGGAAGCTAATTTAACACCTCTTGCAGATAATATCAATACACAATATTTTTAAGATATGGACAAAAATACATTATTTCCTTTACTCTTAAAATAATCTCTGCTCTGCAGCTAGATAAGAGTATAGAGGTTTTACTGTCAATAGTTTTATTTATTATTTTAAATAAAGATTAAAATGTGAACCATTGGAACCTATGTTTGTCCTGTCACCCTTTTCCTACCTGAGGGTGAGCAGATACATATCTTTATATATATACACAATGTGGATAATAGTTTTGTACAGGAAAATTACATGGACTAAGGCCTGTACATCAGAATTTCACAGATGGTGCATGTTCAGTGATGACAAGTCTTGCTGTGCTGGTCTTGCTGAATTCAAAAAATGGTCACTAATATTTCCCAAGAGCTTCATAGTGTTCACAGAAAATGCCCACCCATTGGCAGCAAGAAAACAACAGGCTATTTAAAAAATTATTTGTATGTTGCAATGAAAAGATTTGGCCTTATCAAAGCTTGATAAAGTCACATGTATTTTCAATTTTTTGTGAACATGGTGGTTTGCTTGCATTCTGATATGAGGTAGCTATCAAAAATACTTGCCATTTTTTTCCAAAGTGTTCAGAAATGTAATTATCTTTTTCCTGGAACTTCATCTGAAATACCATATGAACATGAAAGTGAAACCCTGCTTAACAGGTTTGCTTACCTTTCTGGTGTTTTGTTGTGATGCAATGACCTTGAACTAATAGAGCAAGAAAAAAGTATAATGGTTTGTAATATAGCTGAAAAAAAAGTTAGGGTTTTTTCCAGCTCCAGGTTGAAAGACAAAACTGCTTTGAACCTGCTTTGACACATTCAAAACCTTTTACACATTGTGGCTAAAAAATGTTGGCACTCAATAGTGATGTAAAAAGCTGAACAAAATATTTTACTGTCACTTTCATTAGTGTAATGAATGAAAGAATGACTGCATATGAAAACCATTTGCAAAATCTTGGAATTTGCTTGTGACTTAGCAGTCAAGGAAGAAATTCAAGGGTGTTGTGATGGGGAAGAGAACTTGAATTTATATAGGAATCTTCTGCTTTATTACGATAAAAATAAAGAAAAGCAGTCCTGCCATACATTAGCAGGTAAGACCAGAGTACCTTTCGTGCCAATATCACTGTATAGTCATAGGAGTTCACTATTTCAGCCTTACTAGTAATGGAAGTGAAATATTGATATAGCCTGGAGAGAGGCTGTTGGAAATGGACATTAATCCTTGTGAACTTTCGTTCACTTTGAATTTCAGCCCTCTCATTAGAACTGATATATATATATATAATTGTAGACTTTTTATGTCCTATCAAACATTTTATCCATAGACCTAAACTTTTTTTACCCATATGAAAACTTTTTCTGTCATATATGTGAAAAACTATGTTGCCATTTAGGCATGCTGTACTCTGTGTACTCTCTGTGGACACAGGACATGCTCTCTTCAAAATATCTGAGGGCTGATATCTGTTTTTTTCTCAGTCTTTTCAAGACCAAATTAAGTGTGGGGTTTTTTTGTGTGTATTTTTGCTTGTGGGGAAATATTCAAAGCTTCTAAACATTTTTGTTACCATACTCTCCAATTTTGTCTACATCTTTCTTATATTTCAGTGGCCAAAAAAACAGCATTCCAACTGAAACCTCCCCAGTGCCAAGTAGAGCAGAATAATTACCATCTGTGTCTTACATTTTACACCTTTGTCAAATCCCACTAAAATGACTTTTACCCTGAGTCCCTTTACAGGTGATTCAGATTCTAACAGCATTTTCCCACATATTTCCAAAGTCTTTTTTCACTACAGCTGGCAAGCAAAATATTTCACCTTTTCTGTCTTTGTATTATTTTCCTGAACTGTGCTAATAGTTTTGTTTCATTTTATTGTTTTCTTGAGTTTCTAAAGTACATTTAAAATTCTATTTCTTTTGCTTAATGCAAGAGAAAGATAGACATAAAGGCTGGCCTCTAAATGCTTGCTATTTAATTGGATTCAACCTTCTTAAACGTCACATTAAAATTATTAGTGGAAATATTGCAAGCTTACGCTGTAAAAACAACAAGATTGATGTTAAGCACTCCATATTACAAACCTTCTGCAAGGATTCCTATGGAAATCCCTATGATTTATAAGCATATTCCCAGTCCCTTTGGCTTATGTTTTCTGAGTGCACTCAAAGCATAACCTATTTTCATAATCCCTACTTTACACACTCTTTGAGGATTTGCAAACTCTTGCAAGATTATAGAATCCATTGCATCTCTTCCACCTTTTGTTGGTATATTCAGTTGGCAATCACTGTGAACACAAGCTTTCTTGTTCTTTTTTTACCTCTGACCTGTAATGCTGAAAGTCTTTTGTTTCAGGATAGCTTTTTCTTCACATTGTCAGAATCCTGTTCACTCTCCAGCCTGGCCTGATTCTAGACTTGCTGTGTCAGGGACACATTTTCACCTCTTCCTTCATTTCTCATCATGGCCTTTGCCCCAAGGTCTCTTAGTGTCCTGGTATCTCAGTGAATTAGTTATTAGGTCTAGCGTTGTAAGATCTATCTACCCATCTATCATTCTCTAGTTTTTCACAAGATATTTTATACGTTATCTTTCTTCCAAACTGGTTAAATATGCTTCTGTTTCATAGAATCATAGA
>VZTO01025343.1:0-24146 GCA_013400615.1 Syrrhaptes paradoxus
AAAACAACTCACCTCTCAGCTATTACCTCTAAATAAAATTCTGGACAATTTCCAGAAATCCCACTGAAAATGCGTTGGCCAGAAGCACTCAATCTTGACTCCTTTCACCTGAAAAATTAGTGCACATTCAATATTTTATAAAAATGCTGTAGCCAGACAGAGAGCTTCCTTGCATTAATTTCTTCTTCTTTTTGACAAGGAGAATCACCTCTGAGGTGGAAATAAATGATTCTTAGCCACACTATGTCTTTGGTTTTGTTGATCCAAGTGAAACTAAGTTTAGAAAACTGCTGAGAGAAGTGTTCACTCTACAGTCAGTATAAATCCCTGGAGTATGAGTTTACAGAGGTGATTGAGCACTTCACGTTCTACAGTAATATGCTAAGATAGACTTTAAGTGGGAGTGCAGCTCTTCTAAAATATGTTCTTTGAAGCAGTACAGTCTGTGCAGATATAGATTTGGTGTACTGGGTTTGTGCATGAGTTAGAAAACTAACAATAATAACAAATGGATGAATTAATTCTCTCATTTGGGGCATACTTTGCCTTTTCTCTGCCCAAAAAGTATGAAAGAAGAAAGTAAATATCATAATTTATCTTTATTGCATCCCACAGAGGAGTCCAGTATAACAAGAGAAACTGACAGTTCAGAGGGTGGGATGGTATCATTTTGACATTAACATTATAGGTCTATACAACTGAAGAATTGAAAAAAAAATCTTATTGCTGTGAAACCAAAAAGAATAAAAAAGCAATGTTTGGATGGGCAATGCACAACTGGTATTAGAACGACATATAAGATTTAGAAACAGCCTCTTCTTTTTCAGGGGAAAAATCTTCTTACAAATGACTGCGCAACTTTAAAATCTGTTATTCAGAAAGACCATATGAACAGCAGTGTATTCTCTAAAGCACAGAGGTACACTTAGGTAGCTTTTTCTTTCTGATAATTTCCTTTATGCTGTGATCTTGCAAATAAGTCGAAGAAACATGCTATCCTGGAAAAAAAATAATTTGTTTTTTCCCCATCTCCCAAATTCTTTTACACTGTGTTCCATTCCAGCTTTTCTTACCTCATCTAAGTATTATCTTGCCAGAATTAGAAAAGTAATGAAATTAATTAGAATAAATTGTTAAAGGTAACAACAAATCTGTAATTTAACACAAAACCAAAATGAAAAGCAAAACAGATGATCTTTTGAAAGTTCAGCGAATTAATGACATCCCTATTCAGTGTAGCATTGTTAATGACTTCATTGTGTTGTTACATTTACAGAGCATTTAAGACATTCATATGCTAAAGAGTAACAACCCTTTCTGCATTTATTCAAAAAATGCTTTTAAATTAATCACCTTCCTTCCAGCTAGTACAATAATTCATGTCTTATTATGATACTTAGGCTTAAACAAAACCAACCACGGAGCTTAAGATTCCATGTGACTGCTTTCAGGTTATGTTTAAAAATACTGTGATAGTCTGTTTGTTACAAAACCAAGTAGGAAGCAATGATAACAAATTCTCCTAACATTTACAGGTGGGAAGGGATAAATTGATAACAAATTTGTCATCTCTATTAGTATCATAATGTGTGCAGATTCTGAAATATTCAAGGTGATCACAAGATTGTATGTTTAATTAATGATTGTACAGTGAATAACTCTTTAGCATCGTAACATCAGAAACCAAAGCAGTGGGATTGGAAACAGGCAAAAGGGAAGAATAAGAGGTAGGGAAGGTGAGTCCATGCACAGTTGTGCTTGCATGTGTACTTGCACAGAAAGCATGAATCCTTACACCTGTGTTTGCCAAAGCTGAATTTTTATTAGACTGAAGACATGGGATGCAAGTTTTAAAAAGAGAAGGAAATTGCATGTGGAAAAAAAGGAGGTTTTTCGGGCCTTCAGTTCTAGCTTTTGGTGTTAGGTTGTTAGCTTTTCCATTATTTTGGAATAAAACTCAGGAAAAATCTCGAGGAAACAAGTTAAGTTGCCTTCAACATTTCTTACAGGAAAGTTCAAGCTTCANATATAACTACAAAAAAAAAAAAAAAAAAAAAAAAAAAAAAAAACAAACATAAAAAACCAACCACTTTGGAGGCCTGCAATCAAAGATAAACTTAGGAATCTCAGAGGCAAGTTTGATATCAGGATTAAAGATTCTGTTTGACATCTGGCAGCCAGGGTAGTGAGAGAAATCTCCCTCAAAAATTAGCTCCTAGCTCCTGCAAGGAATCAGCGCTTCAAAGTGTGATTTTGTAAAACTCCATACATTGGACTACATCCTTTTTAAATTTTAATAATATTTTATATCTTCATATTTCTAAGCCTGCACTTTCTTTACTTTCTTCAGTCCAATAATTTGGTCTCCACATTTCAAGAAGTATCTTTGCAATGTATGTATTATATTTCTCCAATGCCTGTAGTCCTGAAGCATCACAACCATGTGGCATTATCAGCCACTCCTCCCAGTTTTATATTGTCTGTGGCCTTGCTGAGGGTGCACTATGCCATCATCCTGATTGTTAATGAAGATGTTAAACAGTATCGGCCCCAATACCAGCCCCTGGAGCACATCACTAATGACTAGCTTCCAGCTGGATTTTGTGTTGCTGCTCACAACTGTTTGAGGTTGACAGCTGAGCCAGATTGCACTCCACCGCAATGTCCACTTATCTAGTGTATGCTTTATCAGGATCTTAGTAAGGATGTTATGGGACACAATGACAGGTTGATCCCCAGGCTCTTTCTGAAGAGAAGTGACATTTAGGATTCTTTATGATGCAGCTGGAGCTGAATGGAATTGACATGAGGGATGGGTAAAGGTCTTGATTTTCTGGTATTACTCCAAAGTTATTAATCTACCACCTTCAATTTATTGCCCATGTGACTGTGAAACCAATATTAATTCAACTGGTAGTTACATCAGTTAAATAAAAATAATTATTGTGGTCTTATATACAAAGTACCCCCTTGCTGCAAAGCTCAAGGCACTCTAGCGGTTCATAAAAACACAATTAAAGCAGAGTAAATGTGTAACACAGAAAAATCTACTTCATTAAAGTTTCAACTGTTTACTTGCATTTTTGTATCTAATATATATTACGTAATATGTAGTGTGCAATACATAATATAGCTTGTTATATAATATCTAACTTTATTATGTAATACACTATATGTATATTTACATATATATATCAAAAAATCCTTCAGTGTAAATGACAATGTGAAGATTGGGGAACAGGATATAGAAAGTCACAAACAAAATCAATGTGGCTTGGCTTTTTCCCCCACATAAAGTATTCAATCAATTACAGGATTGCTTTCTGTTTCTATTCTGAAGTGCTTTCACCTATACTGCCACTGAGTAACTTGAAATTGCATGAGTAAATCTGCCACTGTGATACATAGACCACAGCAGAGTGTTCACATGCGGATGAACCTCTCTAGGGGCCCAATTCAAAATCCAGTGCAATCAGCAGAAGGATGACTGAAGTTTTTGGATTAGACTCTTCTGAGGTACTTGGTCTGTAGTATGTGTTGTCACGTTTGCAGTGACAGAGGAGAAATTAGTTTTTCCGTTCAACATTTTTTTTTTCACTGTAGGTGGCAGCACACAGCATTTTTCATTTGGGGCAGAGATTGACTTCAGCAGTTTTATTATTACAGTGTACACAATTTTCCATAGATCTTTAAAACCTTTACAGTAAAAGAAGATCATATTTTCCACAGCTGGTTAGAGCTGTGTGAAACTCAGCATTTTCTATTCAGACACTAGTGCCAAATCTTTTATATAGTTAAATACACAACCATGAGATTATTTTAGTATTTTAAATTCCTGGTTTAATGTAAATTTAAAAAAAATAATCTGAAAGCCAAACAAAAAAAAAAGCCTATGAATTTCCCACGATTTTATCCCTAAACTTTAAATCAGTAATTTAGATATATTGTTAGCTAAATCTAGCCCACATTTGAGACTAGCAATTAACACTTTGCAGTCTTTTATTGCTGGGTTTGTTCTTCAATTTACTGTGGAACTGTACTGCTTTGGCACTTCTAATTTTCCAGGAGTAAGAAACTCTACAAGCTTCTCTGGTACTACATGAGATCAAACTGAAAATTATCATTGGTGTAAGACGAAAAACTACCTTCATCAAGTGCTAACCTAGGAAATCTAATACTTGTGAAACTTTGACAAACTATTTTGAACTATTAATAAAAATCTACACAGAGTTGCCATGTCTTACTTTGAAGAATCTTTCATTCCTTCAAATACGCATGAAATGCATCTGTCCTCTTTTTTTTCTCCTCTTCCTCCTCTTCCTTCCTTTAGTAAGTAAATGTTCACAAACATTCTTCCTTAGAACATATTGTCTCACACCTCCTCTCATACCAAAAGTTTCATACTGGCAGGAAGGGTTCATACAGAATGCACAGCTCTGCACTAACCCTCAGTAGCCCTTTTGGTATTTTAAGGAAAATATCCCTAACGTGATCAGATTTTATGAAGAAATAAATAGATCACTTTTGTATTAGGGATTAATATTGTGGAACAGGGCTATACCATTAAATTACATGAAGAATCATAAAATCTCAAACAGCAGCTGCTGTATAGGAAGACTCAAGCTAATGCTGATGACAGCTGAGATATTGTTGTTAACTCTGTTTTCTGCAGTGACTTAAGCAAATTTAAACAATATAAATGTGCAGGTTGATTGGTCTTCTGTTAAGGTAGTACAATTAAAATTTCTTTAAAAAATCAGCTAAAATACTAATCATAAATCAGCTAAAATGTCGGTCATAATGTTGTTAATGCATGAAAATCTACAGAAGAGCAACGTAACATATGACCATACAAAATGCAATATACCTTAAATTTTAGCCTCATTCCCCAAGTCTAAAGGATTAATGGTTTAAGAAGAATGGAAAAAAATATTTTATTTCTCATCATGTTTGAGAAAGTGAATTATTATCTCCTGCTGATTCTTCTAGCAGTTCTGATCTTTCGTGATTTTTTTTTAAAGGGTATAAAACATAAATGCTTTAATATCAGTTTTCTTTGAAGATCTTTTTACCTGTCTTTTCCCCAAAATCTCTGCTTGGCATATGCCAAATGAGTATCACCACTAGCTTTTCAAAAGCCAGCTTTAGTGTCACTCTACCGTGCATCTTGATTTATTTAATTTTTTGCATTAACAGCAACAGCCTTGGATTAAGTGTATTATTGTATGCTTTTTATGTTCCAAATCAACCTGTTTCCTGTGCATGTCCTGGCAGGAGTAGAAACATTAGATGTTTCATCTGCCAAGGAGATAATAAGATTTGAATTCCATTTTTAAGTGGTTCTAATGATTTGATGCTTTGATACTTAGAAGAGTGTCTAGTACAAAGCAAATGTTTACCAATTATTACTTTGAAGCTTCATTAGATTCACTAATTAATTACCACGATCTGGAGGAATTTGTTCAGGTGTTAATTTCATTTTGGCTCTTGTTTTTTTTCTTTTTTTTTTTTTTTGTGTCACATATTCCAACTATGTTTTAGAAGACTGCACTTTCTGAATGAACAAAAAAAAGAGATATAAATCAACATAAATAGCAAGACTAGTAAGATTTTTTGTGCACATAAGGGTAGTTAAGCATTTCAATGGTATTTCAAAGTAAAATGTGTGAAAATAAAAAAAAAGAGCTAAGTGTTAAGAATAATTTGTTAAAATAATGAATTCATTTAAATATTTGGTTCACTTTTGAAAAGAAAAAAAGTTCTACCTGTACATTTCTTCAAAAATAAATTGCAGGGAAATTGATTTCAAGCTTAAAAGTAAAGGATTATTTTTAAAAAGAGAGACATCTCTTTCCTAAAGCCAGATTCAGTGAGGTACCTAATCCTTTGCATAATTTTCAGCTCATGATTAGTTCATCTGTAGTTTAATGATTGCAGAATTACATGACTGAAGTTTAAACACAGGATTAGATATGTTTTTGGTGAACAAAAATCCATTTTTATATTTTTTTCTTTAAAAATAATACTCTCTAGTAAGACTTTAGTACTCAAGTAAGACTTTAATCTTACTGTTCTTTTGTGCCAAATTAGGAAGATTTTACTATTTTTTTCCCTAGAATTACACCCCTTTTAAAACTAAACACCCCAAAATATATTCTGTTTTATCATGAATTGTCAAACCCATCAGTCTTCCTCGTACAGTGATATATCATTGTGCTTTCTAAGATAAAGTTCATAAGTAAATAGAGTGTGCGAACACAATTTCTAGGACTGGTAGAGAACTATTTTCAATAAACAGATGTATAATCCAAATTAATATTCTTAATAAACTATTCTAAATAAGTAACTACAAGAAATATGAGAGTCTGGAATTCTTTTTCCACAAAGTATTCCATGAAAGGAAGAAACATATGTAATTGTTCATCTTGTTTTCTTACTTTTTATATATTTTTCTTGCAGATATCTTTATATGGTGTTTACAAACAAAACTTGCTTATTTTTAAACAGGTAGCTATCAAGCAGATAGTGAAATTCCTTCTGAAGTTTCTTTTTATTTAAGAGTATAACTTAGAAAGTATATATATTTTTTTTTTTACAAGAAACCAGATTCTTCATGCTCTATTTTAATGAAGATTTTTACATTTCTAACTGGCTTGCATTTCTTTTTTTCATTTTCATTCACTTTATCTTGCAACAGAGATTTCTTACCTGTTGTTACTAGCAAAGTTAATTAATTTTATTTTAATCAAGAAAAGTCATTGCTATCTTGACTCCATATAGAAGCCTCTGCATCTCGTCTCACAGAAGTCAGCTTCTGTTCAGTGAAGTTTTTGCAGAACTTACTTGCTTATCTTCCATCAAGGATTCCATATCTTGTTATTCACAATAGTAGAATTTTGTGTATATGTATCTAACACTGCTATGCCAGAAAATCAAGGGAAGACTTTTTGGCCCACACACTACTTAGTTTTGAGGTTATCAGCATCACTGAGCTTCATTGTGAGGCTGTGCTATAATAGACAGAATTGCATGCTGTCACACTCTATCATTCCCTGAAGCAATAAGGGTGAAGAAGACGGTGTGAGTCAGGTGAGCTTGGGAAGAATCAAATAAAAGTGTCAGAGACTGAAATTGTTAAATCTTAGATATGCCAATGTCTTTGTTTATTAGAATGCATAGCTGTCTGGTTTAATATTTGCTTCCATGCATGATTTATGCACTAGTCACACTTTCTGTAGACATTTGTTTGAGTTGTCTACTAAGATGTTTAATTGATTACCTGATAGCTTTTTAAGAGCATTGATCTTCAGGCTGATAGCTAAAGTCATTGGTCATTTTCCAGTTATCTAGCTAGAGCAACGCTTGCACTAAGCTTTCTGGCAAAGGGCCAAATGAGATAACCAAAAATCTAATACTCTACAGGAAAGTTTAATATCTGAAAATCCTGTTTTGGATAAAGCAAACCTTTCAATTTCTAGTAAGTGGAGTTGAATGAAGATTGGGTGTATGGTAGGGGGGTCAGGAGAAAAGTTGAGCATAAACATTTCATTTGCAGCAACTTCTAACAGACTTTTTGTCATGACTGTTTTAAACTTCTCCACATTAATAAAATCTATTTATTTAGAATCTATCTTTTCTGAATATGATCTCTATAGAGAAAGATTTATGGCATTTAATATATTCTAAAGCTATTCCATAAAAAGCAATCCATCTTTCTAAAAACAAGTTTATGTAAAAATTAAAGCTAGATAAAGAATTTGCTATACTTTCATTACAGACTCATCTCTGCCCCGTGTTACAAAAGCAATTTACTTCTATGGACTGAAACAAACAACCTCAAGGGATTCTCTTATGTCTACTTCTAACAAAAAGGGTTAGCAAAAGAGAAAAGGAATTCAGACAGCAATCAAAGAACAACTACATATTTATCAACAGAATAGCTTTTGATTAAAATGCAATCTTGGCTTAACCAGGACCTTTAAAGTCTACTAGACTTCTGAAAAGAGTAAGTAGATATGTATGAGACATAAACTGATGACCAGCATTTCTCTGACTCAAAAAAAGCAACTGATTTTGATATGGTTTAAATGACCCCTTTAAGCAAAGAAGAGGGGCAATTCTGATGAAACAAAGTGCAGCTCTGCCGACACCCTTGCCTAGTTAGAGCGCCACAATTTTTCTAGTTCTAGACAGCCAGGGAAGCACCATAGCATATCATGGGATCTCCTGAGTGTCAGGCAACCAGGGGTTGGAGAGGTAATCCCTTTCACATAAACTGCATTTGTAGATTCTAGCAGAATCTGGGTTCCAGAAACTCATGGAAGCAGCAATTTTACCTCTTCACCCATCCTATTCGATACTTGAGCACATAGACTTAACAACTTGGGTGTTAATCCCTGTATTTTGTGGTGTTCTTTCACTCTAGATGCCAGACTTATCCCTCCATTCCTTGTAAACCGGCCACCACTGCGTAAATCTCACGCCATCCAGGTGGCCGGGGGCAGGAGGCAGCAGAGCTGGGGAGACTCTGGGCGGGTCCATCCCCCGGCACCCCCGCAGCCCTGTCCGGGGGCCGCCCTTCCCATCAGGCGTAGGGTTTGCTGGCACCCAGGAGGCTGTTTTCTTTGCAGTGCAACTTCTGCGATTCTTTCCAATCTGCAGTAGTGAGGGAAGCTAGGAGTAGGAAGATGTTTCCAGATGTAAAATGTTCCTCCCGTTGTGGGGAGGTCTTCTCCCAAAGTCTCTTGTTCCTTTCTCAAAATAATTCTAGTGTCTTTAGGAAAAGGCTCTAATTCCATCCTACTAAAGACCTTAAGGAGTGGCAGAGATACTTTAGACAAGGTGACAGACACCATATCTCTGAATGCTTCCTCCTGCTTTGGGAGTACTCTCAGATTTTATTTGTCCCTACTTTTCAATCCTGTCTTCATGTTTTCCTGTTTCTTTATCAGTCTGTGCTCCATCCTTTCCTCCCTATCTCTAAAAGGACAAATCAGGAGAAGGGGGTGGAAGCAGAGGCTTGTTAATTACCAATTAAGGTTCTCTGTCACAGTTAGTTGCTGACATGCTTTCCCTTCATTGTCAGAAGCTGCAGCATAAGAGCACAAAGCAAAGAGCTATAGAAGGCAGAAAGCTACTAGACCTTTAGCTGTCTGTGCACCAATGGAACAAGACCACAAATATTTTGATCCCTTGAATTTAAGCTTGTAATAACTTTGGTGTGGAACTTAATGACATGGGTTAAGTCCAAGATGGGACAATTAACAGGTACACAGAAAATAAACTTAATTCAGTCTATTACCATAATGCTGTTCTCAACTTCTAGGTAAAGCAAGTTAGTAAGATATAGTATAAGATAAAGCACTATGACTGTGTGCAACAATTTAAAATGTTGTTGCCTCAGAAAATCTTTCTAGATCATGTGACTATAAAAGCATCACTTTTCCTCTATGAAATAAATAAAAACCAACCAGTAAATACTAGCCTGACAGTATGCTGGCAATAAAAGTAAATTCAAATCTTGATTTCTTAGGCTGACAGCATTACTGAATGCCTGCTATCTCTATTCCCACAATTTTCCTGGCTCAGAAGAGACTTTAAATTAAAGGTTTTAACTGAAAACATGTGCTGCTCATTAAATCTGCTACTGGCACACCTGTGCTGTCCTACTGTTTTTAACAGGCCTTTGCTCAGGCTAGACTCCTGGAAATCATTATATTTGCTATTGCTGCCATGACTAGAGGATTTATCTATAGTTATTGGTATTTCTATTCTTTAAGAAGGCTGGAGGACTCGAGGAGCAGAAGAAAAGTTTTGTTAACCTAAACGATGTGAAAATGAATTGTTTGTGACTAGGTTAACGTTCAGGAACAGCTGTTCTTTTAAAATGGACATCTCCTATAAAAGCTTTTTGAAAATTTAACTAGAGGCTGTTCGTTTCCTTTCAAGTTGCCTGCATTAAAGAGGGCTGCTTCATTTTATAGTTCTGAGTATGCCTACATTTTTTATCTGGTCTTTTTGGCTTGAAATATAGTTGCTAATAATTTAAGCTTGACTATGGTCTGATTGTTTATGCTTTGAAAGTTGGTATGTTCCTCTCTTCTGGCTTCAGTGTTCGAAGTTAAATGTGAAGCCTAGATATCTAGGCTGTGCAGTTGATTATGAAGTTCTAGATGTTGATTTACTCTGTCTTGAAGAGGATGGCTGGGTTTGACAGCTCTTGATTATATACAGTCTAGAGAGTTAACTTAAGTGAGATACCTTATCTACAGACAATGAAGTCTGATGAACCCTGTGTAAGGCATCTACTTACTAACTGCAACCAAAGAACTAAAATTAGCTGTAAAAGGAAGGTAGAGGAGACACTGGTGAAAGAGTCTAACAGGTCTTCTCTTTATTCACTGAGGTACCAGTATTCTTGATGTAACTCATCTCTTCTCAGACATGCATTTTCAGGTGGGAGGGGAAGAGTATCTTGGTATAAAACTGTCTTTGACTATTCCTTTTGAGGAACAAAATTTTAATAACATATTAATTTATTATTAACTTTAATAAATGGAAGTTTTTGTGTTAGTTCTGTCTGTCATTCAGTGGCAGTGTTTAGTTTCTTCTGAATTATTTTTATGCGATATTTAGTTTCCATCTTTTATGCACCCTTTTCTTCAAGGGCCTGAGAGAGAAGGGTGAACATTTCAAATCAATAGAATTGCTTTATTTTTCTTCCTCAGCACACTTGCTGAATTTTTAAAATTCTGGTTTGTAACACATTCAGGAAAAAGGTTAGCATCAGTAAAACTCGTCAGGATGGAACTCTTAGGGCTTGCAGGGTCTGTGGAAGTTGATGGCTGGTACAGTTTAGGATGGGAATCATAAACTAGTGCTTCCAATAAAAGACTATATCATAAGGTCAGATATTTTGTTCATCACTAGAGAACCTATGGAGAAAATAACCATAAGAACCTGATGTGATCTGGAGCAATTAGCTTGCTGTACAGAAAGTCTACTGGAATAATGAAGCTGCTCTTCTTGTAATGGTAGAGCAGTTACAAGGACTGGAGATAAAACTGTTCAAAGTAGCTGTAAGGAGAGAGAAGGTGCGGTGTTCTAGAAAGATACAAGTACTTACCTGAAATCAGTTACTCTGAAGAACCTGGTTCAAGGTATCTGAAGTCCTACACATCTTACTTTTTTCTTTTCCTCAGTTCCATGGCTGTAAAATGGGACAAATGTTTTTTCATCTTATGAGTTTTTGTAGCCATTATAATTTTTTTGGAAGTACTTGGATGCAGGAATAATGAGGACTATAGAAAAGTCTATTAAGAGAATTAATAATTCTGTCTTCATAGAAGACCCTGAACAGCAGGTAGTAAATAAAGTTTGAGGTCACAAAATGAGTGATGAAAGGAAACATAATATTGACAAGTCAACCAGGAAGCAATTGCTGTTCTTTGTGAGTTTCTGATTTAAGCAGGTATCTTGTGGAAAGCAAGTAGTTTGTGACTGAAAATGGAGTCATAATATACATAGAGAAAGGAACTAAATAAGGATTAAAAGCTGTTTAGTGTTTTTGAAATTTTGAACATTTCTCTTTGCAATCCTATGTCCTGTGTGGAAAATGGGTGAGATTAGATAAAATAATTGACTTCTGCATTTTGGTATTTCAATAATGTGCTGCAGTGGAAAAATAAAATTTTGAAAAAGTTAAGTCTCTGGGGAGAGGAGGAAAGGACAGGTACTGCACATGGCTTGAAGTACAGCTCTGTTTATGTCAAGCAAATAATTTCTGCAACTCATTGTTGCAGTTCTGTATTGCCCCATTTCCTAGCTCCTGGATCTGAAAGCAGCCAGGAAAACATAGTTCAACAGCGTGGAACAATGCTGTGACAACAACAAGATCACAGGCCTTTGTTCAAACTCTTGGAAAGTGACCGATAGGTAAAATGGGTAATCTGCTGCTAGGAGTTCACTCACGTCTGTTTGTGGCAACAAAGACACAGCTCTTCAGGTCTAGCTAGGGTAGCGGTTCCTTGGCAAGGCTTCCTTGTATAGTGCTGTAACAGCCTTGTAAATATTTGAGATAGATTGGTATACATGTGCATTTCAGTGTGGACTTAATGTTCTTTTTCTCTCTTCAAATGCTCCCATAAATATACATACTGAGTCATTTACTTGGTTGCTATAACTGACCTTATAGTAAGAAATACATAGAGCTGGACTCTAACTACAGACATTTACTCTACCTCTTCAGTTCTGTGCAAATCACAACTTTGGGTTCTACACATATTGTTACTCTCTGTAGTCTAGTTTTAATTCAGGGATGTATTTTGAATATCTCATAATTCTTCCAGACCTCACCTGGAATATTGTGTCCAGTTCTGGGCCCCTCAGTTCAAGAAGGACAGGGAACTGCTGGAGAGAGTCCAGCGCAGAGCCACAAAGATGATGAAGGGAATGGAGCACCTCCCTTATGAGGAAAGGCTGAGGGAGCTGGGTCTCTTCAGCTTGGAAAAGAGGAGACTGAGGGGTGACCTAATTAATGTTTATAAATATGTGAAGGGTGAGTGTCAGGAGGACAAAAAGTGAACCAAGAATGATTTTCAACGTAATAAACTATATGAAAGAGGGGGGATGATTCTGGATTTTTATCTTTCTCTTTAAAGAAACAGATCAAAAGGGAGAAAACTGTGTACCTAGCTGACAGAGGAAAAGGTTGCTGTGGGAGCATTTTCAGTGTATTCATTCTACATGCTTATACTGCTGTTGAAAGAAATGGGATTTTGAGCATGTGTCAGTAGATAAATGAATTAATCTGAGAATAACCCTGTTAATTTTTTTCCACAATTTCTGTCCAAATGGAACCAACCGAAAAGCCTAACATTTTTTAACAAGGGGTAATTACTAGAAATAATCAGTATGAAAAAGAACAGTAAAGTTGCTAAGCCAAGCAGTTAAAGGGCAGAAAAATCTAAAAAGTGATGTTGCATTATGCAAATAACTATAATTCTCTCCTGTTATATGTATACATTATGATACAATCTATGATAGTATCAGAGCTAGTGTTGTTGGGTTCTTTTTATTTTTCCATTGAATAGATTTTTATTTTCTGCACAGATGTGTAGAGATGATAGAGACTATCAGCTGCACACTTGAACAGACTTTTTAATCTAAATGAGAAAAATAATAGTTGCACCCATTTTCATTCTTAGACATGACTGACTGATTTTTGGCTTAAGATCCCAAAATAGCTTTTCAAAGGCACGTTGCCAACATGGAAAATTTCACCAGAACAATGGAAACATTAGAACAGTTAAAAAACAAACTGAAAATGGGATACAAATATTGTCTAGTGAACCTCATTAAGAGGACAGGTATCATGCTAGCTATGTTTATTGGAAAAGAAGAAATACAGATATTGGCACTGTAAAGAAACTAACTGTCGAAGCCAAAGGTAATGCACTAAGTGGTTTCTAACTGGATTAGACCAAGAAGAAATAACAAGCAGATTGTTTTGGAAAAGATTTTAACAGATGTTACCTATCCACTCTCATTAAGTCATTACAGCAGACAAAGTACAACACTGTCCTGCTTTTGGATGCATTGGATTTAACTTTGTTCATTGCAGCTAGTAAGACGCTGTGTTTTGCATTTGTGCTGAGAAGAAGGCTGATAACACACTGATGTTTATAGTTGCTGCCAGGACAGTCAAGGACTTCTCAATTTCCCTTGGTATCTTTTGAGTCGGAAGTTGTACCTTCCTTTGCAGTATAGTCCATGATGGATAATTTATTCTAGTAAGTTAATAAAAATTAAATAAAAAATTCAATTCAATTTGGAGTGTGTGTAAATTTTTAAAATACTGAATAATGTCCTTTTTTATGTTCTAGTTTGTATTGTTTTAAAGAACAATGAAAAAAAGTGATTCCTTCATATTTCCTGTTCATTGTTGCAGTCCTTTAAGCAAAGCATTGATGAGGTCAGTGACATCAAAGAAAATAATCAGATAAAAAAATTAAACTGTCTTGAATTTTGTGTTATGGGTTCTTTTTCCTTGTTTCAAATTCTGCCTCTACTACCCTTGCTAATGAACTTCACCTTTCTCACTGTGCTTTGAGACTTAAGTCTTACTTTGTAAAGGAAGATCATACACAAGAATAGCAAAGAATGAAAATAGTTGCTGCATATTTTGCTTTGGTTTTTTACTGGAGGCTAGAAATGTACTTAATGATTAATTTGTTTATTGTATCAAAGTAATATTAAAGTCCTTAAATTATCTGAGTATTTTTTTATTTTCTACTGTTATTCTATTATGTACTGTATTCTAGTATTTTGTATTGTATCTGTATCTAATATCTATCAGGTTTTGTATTTTGCTATAACTGGATGGGAACCTGACCATTATATGTTGCTAATAGTACAGTTATTTTGTTTATAATGATAAAGATTGATGTAAATCCTGATCTAATCAGAGACGGGAAGGTGGTATATTGTGTTAAGTTTTTCAGTCATATGCTTTTGTGTCTGGCTGCTGTACTAAGGCAGGATTTTAGGGAAGATCCAAACTTTCTTCGTTTCAGTTCATTGTGTTCTGCATTCATCCAAGTATTCTTTCTGTTTCTGTGCCATTTTGTTACTTTTGGTAATAAAATCAGTACTGGGCAACTGTTTAGAAACCAACTTTTATCTGAAATATTTTAAGTATATATAAAAGAAAATCTTAATTTTCTCCAACAATAAGTGGGGTTTTCCTCCTTCTTGTAAATGCTAGTCTTAGAGCAGAATAAAGTTGATTTATACAATATAAATATTTTGAAAATCAGAAGAATGGATGTCGGTTTACAATGGTTTCTGGATTTGAAATTGTAACAAGCTTCAAAGTTTCCTAAATAGTTTTTCAATCCCTTCAAGAATTACATTTCCCTTCTCTAGCATCTTCCATAACAATTCTTTTCCAGCAGCTTGAAGGTTACTCAATCATAGACCTGATCTTTGTAAAGAGGTGAGGATTTGGTGTCTGCTTCTTTTTGTATACCTTATATAAATAAGCTGATACCTCAGAGGTGTAAAACACCTAAACCCTAATTGAGAGGCCAGGATGACTGTCTGGATAGCGCCAAAAGTATTGTTATGATTACATCTTCACCTCTCACATACCATTCATGATGTTCCTGAGATATAAGTACTGACATTTTTTTCAAAGTGCCCTGTAAAAATTGTGAGCCATGAAATGAAGTGCTTGCAGAGAACATAAACTCTTTCAATAAATTGACAGTTTATAAACTTCATAAACTGCCTGAATCAGCCTATATTCTAATTTGTTTTGATGTTTCATATATAAATTGTAATATCTATTGTCATAAATGGGCTTTCACAGTATTTCAAGTCTCAGCCTCTTTAGAGAAATCGATGAGTATAATCATAAATCTTGTTTACAGAGTTTATAGTAACAGGAAGCAGTGCATGTAGACTTTGTAAGCTTTCTAATTTTAATGTAATCAACACATAAAAGATGTGTGGTCAGGAGCATTTCAGGATCTGTAATCCATACAGAGATACCCTGATATTTACTGAAAAACTAGTAAAGTGCTTTCGACATATCTGATATTGCCTTTCTATACATATATGTCTCAATCTGTGAAAGGACTTGGCTGTCTGAACTGAGTTTTAGGTGCCTTCATCTTATTTAAGTCCAGAACTTGGATATTGAATATTTTGCCAATTATTGAAAGCCTGTAAGCATTCTTATATCCATAGCCATTTTTATAATTAAAGTTCTCTTTCCCTGCAGCTCTAGAAGCATTTTAGTCCTGATGCTGTCAAGCAGCTTGGCTTCAGTTTCATGTGTGAACCTTAGATTGTGAGGGAAATATATTTTTCCACTTGCTCTCCAGCCTCCTATGGCTTTGTCTAGAAAGGAAGAAACTAATTGTCTTCTGTGCAAAAAGACAGGCAGTAGGCTTCTACCTTGCGAGACAGAAAGTTCATCACTGATGCTTTTACATGACAGAAGTGTCTATAGGTACTACAAAACATGGGGAGTGAGCCTGGGAGAAGGATGTTGCTTAAGAACTCTCTCTTTCTTGAGCATTGCCTATAGCTAGATTGGGTTACACCTGGACAACCATCAGAGTTGGTGCTCTTCTGAGTGGTTTGTTCAAACCCCTAATTCTTATGTGGGAGTCCCACTTTGATCCCCAAAGCCTTAACATCAGATGTTCCAGGTTGCCGTGACAGTAAGTTTATACTAAAGCTTTAGCCCACTTTCTTTGCAGGACTAAGTTTTTAATGTTAATTGCAGAGTTCACCAGCTGAGAATTGAGCAGTTAGAAGTTAGATGAAATTTTGGGACAGGATGAAATCAGTGGGGGATATAGTGACATCTATAGCCAGAAATGTAATCTATTTCTAGGGTCTGCTGGCAAAGGAAGTTTTTAACCTCAGAGAGTGTTCTGCACTGTGGGGTGACAAGCAGTGTGAGAGAGAGATAGGCCAACAACAAATAGCTTAATAAAATAGCCATTTTAATAGGATAGAAACAAAAGAAGACTACATACAGGTAATAAATCTTATGTCCCTTCATATGCTGGGCACTCCATGTTCGTCATCGTCAGACAGACCATGGATGGGTTTCCCTTGGCAGGCTGCAGAGATCCTGCCCAAGGAGAGAGGTTCCTCCTTTCTGATCTTTCGAGCTATTTATATATAATTTTCTTGCAACTCTATTCCTAGAGGACGTTTTCTTGACCTTTTGCTGCACTTGTAGACAAAGGTGAGGCCATGCAGGTGGCCTAATTGCTGGCACCAAGTGGCAGCTGCCTTCAGGCTCCTCCATTACAATCAGCTGGCTGAGTTTTCCCTTCAGCCGAGGTGTTTGTGCAGCACAGCCCAGCCTGGAGGCCACACTGGGCATGCAGCACAGGTCTGCCTGTGGTGTGGGTCACCAGCTCCTCAAGGTACAAAGGCCTCCTGGTCAGAATCACTCTGCTGCACCCCTGGATCCACATCGACTTCACCATTCACGGCCTGTTCAAGGTCCCTATCTCCTCAATGGAATGTCTTCTGCAAGAGTCCCAATACAGAGAGCAAGGAAATTATCAAGAGTGGTAAGCTAGCTGCAAAAATCTTTCTTTTGCTTTCCACTTTTATTAAGATAATTGTTAATCTAGTGAGGACCTGAGAGTTCACTGATATGTAGAAAAAAATACAGACAATACACACCAAAAAATACATAGGTCCACGTCTTTATAGCATCATAAAAGAACGAGAACTCAATCCATGTCGTCTTTCACTGTTCATAATCTAACCTGCTTTAATATTTGTGGGTTTGTCCTTTCTGGTTTATTTTTGTTTTCTTCACCAAATCCATGAAATTGTCTAATTGGGAGTTAGGTGAAATATTTATTGATTTTTTATTCCTTTTGCATTGCTAGTATGGCACATCAGATGAGATTTTAACAGTGTTGAATTTCAAGGGCAATTTTATGATGCTTAATAGTCTTTCCGGTGGTTAACCACAGCACCCTTTCATTAACAAACAAGCAATCATCATTTTCATTTTTTTTCTTCAGTCATTAAGATGGTAAATGAAATAAATAGCTTGTTAATGCTAGATTGTGGGAGCTCCTTGAGACCTAGTGTGCTGAAAAGAACAGATTAATGCTCTTACCACTGTCTTTGTACGTAGCTCACAAATGATACACTTGAATCTGATTTGCTGCAAAGCAATGCAGATTCACATAAAATAAACCGTACAGATAAGAGACTAGCACTAAAAATAAAAATGCATTTGTAAAAAGGCTTTGTAAAGCCTGTAAAAAGGCAAGAGAATTTGCATCACCCCATACATACCAGCTTTTTTAAAAAAAAAAGATAGCTCCACGCTCAGCCCATCAGTCAAAATCATTGAAAAGGCAAGAACCATTTATCTGGGGAATGTATTTGACAATAAAATCCTAGAATTGTAATTACAACTGGCAGATTCAAGTCTGCTATTGGTGGCAGCAGTCTTACTAAGGGAAAAAAGATACATAATTTTTGTGATGTTCTATTGTTCATCAGGCTGTGTTAATCTTGGACATGGTACGCTTCACTGAAGATGGAAGGGAACTGCATAAATATTGCTGTTGTAATTTGCTAAAATAATCAAATTTGTGTTATGTTTTAAGGGAATTAGAAAGAACCTGGAAACAAAAGGAACAGGGAAATAGTATGTTGATTTGCATTACGGAACCACTTCAATCAGTCACTGGAAATCTTTCAAGCGTTGTGTGCTGGCTTGTATTTTCCTTTCACAAAGTGGAGGTTAAGTACGCTGCTTGAAATTCTCTGGGAGCTGGAAGTGTAACCCCTCAAAAAGGCAAGATGCTACTGCTAAGGGTTTTTCTTTCTGCCATGGATTGTTTGTCATCTTTGCTCCTGCGTGTCTCTCAGCTCCTGCATCTCTCTCAGCCTAAATTCAGCAGGACCCTGACTTCCTCCACAAACTGTCCTCAGGTTGTTGCATGTTTCTCTCTACCCCACTCTCGATATGCCTTGTACTCAAAATTGATAATTCTATTTGGGAACTTTTAATCAATATCGTGCTTATGTGACGTGGTCATAATACAGAAAAAAACAGTGGCCCTGGAAGATTTTAGTCTGTGTATTTGAGGCAACATATTCAGGGCAGCAAAACCAGGAATGAAATTCATTGGGGAATTAAGTCCTTTGCTCAAGACTGTGTAACATATCAAGGGAGCCCTGAGAAGGCCTAATATCTCCAGTTGTGGTCCAGCCAGGTGCTCCACGAGCTGCAAATGGGCTTCTCCGACTCTATTCACAAGCTGAAGTAATTGTCTAACCCCAGAGGTGGTTTGAACACTCTGTATGTGTCTGGTCTTGTACATGGCTTGGACAAGTCTACTTCAGGTCTGCTGTTAGTTGAAGCTAGCAGCTTTATTGAGATGTTTACAGTTGCTCTCCCTTGTGTGCTCTCTGTTTCCATGTTTTTACTTAAAGATTCACTTTGGCAATAGACTTCAATTCAGAGATGCTTAATAATCTCAGAATGCTTAACTTTACCTGACTAACGTGAACCAAATCTCCTTATTTTTTGATGAAAGAAAAAATACTGACAATTATTCTGCCTTTAAGATCTTGTAATGGCTGACTGCTAATTTGATATGACTTGATTTAATCATGGTAGTAGATGTTAACATGGTTTGTTTGTTTTTTTTTTAATTCAACTGAAAGTTAAAAAAGAAATGTGGTGCTTCACTAAAGAAGATACTTTGAGCTTGAAATTTCTTTCTTTTTCATGGTCCGTATTGCAAGTCTCTTCTTGGGCTGCTTGGTGTCCTTACAAGTTTCCTGTCTGTATGCATCCTGTATCTGTTTTCATTTTCTCCACTCTTTTGACTGCTTTTTCTGGAAGTATCACATGCCTGGTGAAGCTGTGCACATTTGCCAAGTTCACAAGTCACATCACCATTTGGGGCAATATTACAGAAGTTTGTGTGCGCTGTCTCTTGAGGCCTCTTTGAAAAGACAAGAAAATCCACTTTCATGCTGTTGAAGGCCTTTATTCATAATTCAGTTGCTGTATTTATGCATCATTTTGGCACTAAACTAAACTAAGAATAACTTTTTTTCATTAATCTATATTTTTATTGAAAGAGGACATACTTGCCACTCTTTTGGCAAAAATATCTTTCTCTAATGCTTTCCTCCTTCTTCATCTCTCTTTCTGTTGTAATCTTCCAAATTATATTTTTCCCCCAGGGAAAGAGAAGAGTGTTGCATTTGAGCTCAGTCAATTCCCCTCTTCCTATTCCAGTCTCAGTTTCAGCCTGTGTACATCACAAAGTACATTAGTCCTGTTGCTTTCATTAACTCATGTTTCAGTAGCTTTTGAATCTCATTCTGTCAAGTCTGATCATATTTCAGACTTGTGGTTTCTTCATTGCCTTTTGTTTTTTTATCCTTCCTCAGCTGTTTTTTGCCTATTCATCAGAAAACTGCTTGGGACTTTCAAGCTCACGATGAAAAGTGAGCTGCATAGGAGAACATCATTAGTCTTGTGACCTTTAGGGCTTTATTCATCACAATGCAAAATTCTGGCAAATGTTCTTCTGTACACTCTAATAAATAATTATTAGTTATAGATCTTGAAATTCAGTGATGAAACAGTGATGATTTCAGAACGTGGATGGTTGTGATCTTTTCTGGGTTGTGGTTAAGCGTTCTTTATGCAAGGAAATTCTGGAGAGGCAACGCCTCCCTCCCCACCTCCTGTCCCCCTCCAAATAAAGTAGGAACAATCTAGAAAGGAAGTCTATTTGGAAAGTATAACTTAAAGTGATAATGGGAAGGCGAGTACTGCTCTGGTCTAGAGGGATACACATAATTGTCCTTTATGTGGCATGAAAAATGGCATGCAATTTTAAGGCATTCAAGGACTTGAATTTAGAAGTTTTAAGGTTATCTAGGGTTCAGTGTTTGTGCTGGGCTGATCTTCACGGGGAAAGGTTTAAGAATTTGACATACAACATGTCCGGAAAAGTGTTCAGTCATCCTGTAGTCGCATCCAGGTATGCCCTTGGAGAGAGTCTAAGAACTTCTTACTAAGAAAGCATGTATAAAAGTGTACTGCACTTTTGTCTTATTTTGAAATGTATTATTGAAGAACATAGGTGATTATAGTTCTCAAATTCTTGAAAATATTCAAATGTACAAGAAANCCCTTTTCAATTCCTTCTTTATTTCTGTCAGTGCAGTGGAACAGATTTTTCATTTTTTTCCCCCCTTTGTCTTCTGTGCACTGTCTACTCTTCTTAGCACTACATTTAAAGTAAGTAAACTTATTTCTTTACAACACAGTGAGAAGGCTGGTCCTGTTTCAACTGAACAGTTCTTGCACAAAACTCTGTTGTGATAAATATTCAGACCCAAAATTTAAGAAAATACAAAAAGATGCAATTAGATATTTTTTTTTATCAGTGCCATAACATGATATATATGCTTACTTGGGATCCTTTCCCTGTCATACAGTAAAGTGCTAAATACCTTTATTTAGTTTCTCATTAAAATCCTCAATAGATGCGATTACTAGTTGGTAAGTGAAATATAGGATAATATCCATGATTGGTAGTGAGGCTTATTTTCTGTGAGTCATTCCCATCTTATTGCATAAAGTATTGCTAAATTAGTAATTTGCTTTGTTCAGCATTAAATCCTCCATTGTCCCATAAAAAAAAAATCAAGCTCAGAAAAACAAAAAAGGGAATTCAATGGTCCAGCACAAAGTACTTGTTCCTTAACCGTTTCTGATCTGAGAGTTATGTTGATAGGCACTAGTATCTTCTGGGCGGGTTGTGAGACTGTCTAGTAAAAATGTTTTGTCCCCTCAACTCCTATGACATTGCAAGTGATCAGTGAAAATCCTTGAATGAGGTGTACATCAGACACACAGGGATACAGAGGTATATTTCTAAACCNAGAAGGCTGGTCCTGTTTCAACTGAACAGTTCTTGCACAAAACTCTGTTTTTACGAATGTGATAAATATTCAGACCCAAAGTTTAAGAAAATACAAAAAGACGCAATTAGATATTTTTTTTTTAACAGAGCCATAACATGATATATATGCTTACTTGGGATCCTTTCCCTGTCATACAGTAAAGTGCTAAATACCTTTATTTAGTTTCTCATTAAAATCCTCAATAGATGTGATTACTAGTTGGTAAGTGAAATATAGGATAATATCCATGATTGGTAGTGAGGCTTATTTTCTGTGAGTCATTCCCATCTTATTGCATAAAGTATTGCTAAATTAGTAATTTGCTTTGTTCAGCATTAAATCCTCCATTGTCCCATAAAAAAAAAATCAAGCTCAGAAAAACAAAAAAGGGAATTCAATGGTCCAGCACAAAGTACTTGTTCCTTAACCGTTTCTGATCTGAGAGTTATGTTGATAGGCACTAGTATCTTCTGGGCGGGTTGTGAGACTGTCTAGTAAAAATGTTTTGTCCCCTCAACTCCTATGACATTGCAAGTGATCAGTGAAAATCCTTGAATGAGGTGTACATCAGACACACAGGGATACAGAGGTATATTTCTAAACCCACATAGACTTCATTGAAACAATTTATTCTACTCTTCACTTGAACAAAGTAAAACACAGCTTTGCCATTTCCTAAAGGTTTTTCATAGAACCACAGAAGGGTTTGGGTTGGAAAGGACGTTCAAGATTATCCCGTTCCAACCCCCAGCCATGGGCAGTGACACCTTCCACTAGACCAGGTTGCTCAAAGCCTCATCCATTTTTTTTAAGATAAAAGTTCCTTTTTCACTTTCTAACAGCTTTCCAGAGCAGCACTGACCAACTCAGTTGTCCAACTTACTTTAGGCATTAGTGCTAAATGGTTAATGAACCTGAGTGATTGTCTACTACCTAGGAACAATGGAAAATTTTTGATTTTTTTTCTATTTTCTTCTATTTCCTGTTTCTGTTTCTTTCAGATCAATTCCTGAAACACCTTCAAATACTTTGAGGTTTCAAGCGATTGGCACCTCTCAGGTGCAAAAATTCTTATTGGGCCAAATTCATTGTTTCCAGGAAAGTGATTTGGGATGTTGTATAGGTATGTGTATATACTTACATATGTCTACATTGAAATGTTTGAGTTTGTGAGTATGTCTTTACATGCATACATTCTAATTTTAAAAATAGGCTATAGTGACATGAGAAAAGCTGAGAGTTGTCACAATTTTAAAATACAGTTTGACACATTTTATTCTAGCACAGCTCTGTAGAATTATAGATACTTGAGGAGGTCTTGACTAAGAGGTGGAAATAGCATATTTTTTCAGAGGTCACCTGGTCAATTACACTGTGTCTACCTCTGTATAGGAAATTTTCACATGAACATATTTTTCTATTATCAAGTTCTCAGTAGGGAGAATTAAAGTGATTTAGATATTGTGCTGATCTGTCATGACTTGGGTAAAGGAGGATTTAATGAGATCACTGGCATTTCTTTGCCCCTCTTCTGTAGCTCATTATTCAGTAAAGCTGTGAGAATTTCGGGAATCAAAAAATGTCCAGAAACCCTGAAGGTTCTGGTTGGAGGAGGCAGTGATTTGTTTTTGTGTTTTGTCCTCTGTGCCATAAGAAGCATTTGATGTTTGACATTACATCATCTGATAAAAGCAATGCTGGTAGTTATTTGAAGAAGCTGATGTTTGGTGTCTGTCTTGCTGTGACTGGTCAATTTAAGTTCCTAGCTTGAATCTCAGGTTCTCTTCAGAGTGTGGAATTCAAGATATCAAGCAAAAAGTGCTTGGTATCTTGAATGCCTTTGTTCTTAAATTCCTTTGTTCATTTGGTTTTCACAAAAATAAAATATTAGGCAATCCTATCTTTTAACACTAAAACTTCAGGATTTTCATGTGAATAGATTCCTTTATCTAAACCTAAATAGGAATGCATACTTCATTTCATTAATTAGAATTAATTATACACTTTCTTGGCATCTGGTATACTAGATGGTTCAAAAGTTCTTTACAAACTGTTGGAGACGAGAAAAGAAGATGATGAGGGAAAACTTCCTTACATGGACTTTTGACTTCTGGTTCTGTTTCCCAAGGTCACTTACTAGCTTGTTTGGTCACTCTGTCCCAAGTCATTTCACTGAGATCTTTCCATATGCTTCAGTCTGGTTTCCAGGTTGTCTACTACCACAATGCAATGTAGTACTGTACTGTACAGAATTAGAAGACTGCATTGCAATCCCATCTGTTTTGAACTCTATTAAATAAACACTGTCAGATACAGGAAAAATCACATCTGCTCCAGAGAATTTTATGTTGGTATGAAGAGTGGTTTGGAACAAATTAACTGTAATATTATAATAGACAAAGGTGGGTCATTAAGAGTTGCTAACTGTTCAATTCCCGTCTCCGTCTCTCACTCTTCAGAGGGGAAACTACTGTTTGTTACATCATGATTAATAAAAGCAGTATTCCTACCTTCACCTTCCATTTCTATTTCTATTTTTTTTTATCAGAGATGATACTACCATTTGAGTCAAGTAATTTATTGTGTTTACATGCATAGCATAACAGTATTCCAAGTAAGGCCTGCCAAGGAGGTTGTGGGGTCTTTGTTCCTTT
>VZTO01025344.1:0-11772 GCA_013400615.1 Syrrhaptes paradoxus
TCCACGGGTCCAGAGGGAACTGGTATATGAAGTTGCCAAGCCATTAAACATCATATTTGAAAGGTCATGGCAGCCTGGTGAAGTTCCCACTGACTGGAAAAAAGACCCTGGCAACCATAGACCAGTCAGTCTCACCTCTGTGCCTGGCAAGATCGTGGAGCAGATCCTCCTGAAGGCTCTACTAAGGCACATGGAAAATGAAGGAGAGGTGACTGGTAACCAGCATGGCTTCACCAAGGGCAAATTGTGCCTGACAAACCTGGTGGCCTTTTATGATAGAGTTAAGACATCAGTGGACAAAGGAAGAGCAACTGAAATCATCTGCCTGAACTTCTGCAAAGCGTTTGACACTCTCCTGCATGACATCCTGGTGGCCAAATTGGAAAAATATGGATTTGATGGATGGACCACCCTCTGGATAAGGAATTGGCTGGATGGTCGCACTCAGGGAGTTACGGTCAATGGCTCAGTGTCTGAATGGAGACCAGCGACAAGTGGCGTTCCTCAGGGATCAGTACTAAGATCAATGCTATTTAACATCTTTGTCGGCAAAATGGACAATGGGATCGAGTGCACCCTCAGCAAGTTTGCCGATGACACCAAGCTGTGTGGTGCAGTTGACATGCTGTAGGGAAGGGATGCCATCCAGAGGGACCTGGACAAGCTTGAGAGGTGGGACCATGCCAACCTCGTGAAGTTCAACAAGGCCAAGTGCAAGGTCCTGCACATGGGTCGAGGCAATCCCAAGCACAGATACAGGCTGGGAGGAGAATGGCTTGAGAGCAGCCCTGAGGAGAAGGACTTGGGGATTATTGGTTGATGAAAACCTGAACATGAGCTGTCAGTGTGCACTTGCAGCCCAGAAAGCTGACCAGATTGTGGGTTGCATCAAGAGAAGTGTGGCCAGCAGGTCGAGGGAGGTGATTCTGCCCCTCTACTTCGCTCTCCTGGAGTACTGTGTCCAGGTCTGGGACCCCAATGCAAGAAGGACGTCAAGCTGTTGCAGCGGGTCCGGAGGAGGCCCACAAAGATGATCAGGGGACTGGAATACTTCCCCTGTGAGGACAGGCTGAAAGAGTTGGGGTTGTTCATCCTGGAGAAGAGAAGGCTCCAAGGGGACCTAATAACAGCCTTCCAGTACCTGAAGGGGGCCTACAGGAAAGATGGGGAGGGAGTTTTTACAAGGGCATGTCATGACAGGATGAGGAGTAATGGATTTAAACTGGAAGAGGGCAGATTTAGGTTAGATGTTAAGAATAAATTCTTTACTGTGAGGGTGGTGAGACAGTGGAACAGGTTGCCCAGAGAAGCTGTGGATGCCCCAACCCTGGAGATGTTCAAGGCCAAGCTGGATGAGGCTTTGAGAAACCTGATCTAGTGGAAGGTGTCCCTGCCCATAGAAGAGGGGTTGGAACCAGATGATCTTTAAGGTCCCTTTGACCCCTAACTGTTCTATGAGTCTATGATTCCTAGACAGCTCTTTTGAAGATCTTGGAAAAGTTCTCCTGTTTTTTAAATATTTATCTTTGATAGACACTTCCATCTTCCTTAGTCACTAATGGACTGAACAGTATGTCTTGTTCCTTCTTTCCAAATTCTCCAGAGCCTGTTTGCCTTTAGCAGTCAGAAAAAGTATCAAATACTTTATAGGCCATCTGCACATTTTGTCAAAAATACTCTTCCCAGGGTTCTTTTTGTTGCTGGTGTTATTGAACAAATACACAGAGTTCAGTAGTTCAGTCTGTTACCAGTATGGGATGCAAGGGTCTTCTGTTTCTGTTTGTTAACTAATTTTAATAAACAAAAACATTTTTTATCAAACATTGACTTTTTTGGCTTGGAAAAAAAAAAATCACACACCATGTGACCTGGACTACAAACTCAGACTTCAGTTTCCCATATCACTGAGATTTCTGTCTCTCAGTCAAATGTCTTTGGACTTGCTGAGGGGTTCAAAGCTATTGGGAGGATATACACAACTGTATAGTATGCACGGCAGGTGCAACCCTGTCAGATTTACTACAGGTGGAACCATCCAGCGTGCTGTTGGGAAGGGAGCTGAGATGAGCCATACAAGAGTGACATGGAATTTTGGCTTGTTTTGCATTGGCAAAAGAGAGTCTGAAATGAAATTTAATAGCATTGCATTTAATAAATACATCTTGTGAGATGGGCCGGAGAAAAGCTAGTTAAAGTAGCAATGTTGACACCAGAAATAGATGTAGGCTGAATTCCCTGATGACACGTGGCACACTGCAGTATCCTGGCCCTGGCCCTTGTCCTCAGCAGTTCCTCTCAGTGTCCTGTGTCCTGTGTTTTCATGGTTCTACATAAAAACTGCCCTTTTTGAGAGTTACACCAGTCTATACCAATCTCTGTTGTTCTTGAAGAAATAAAATCAGTCTCCAAACAAGGACCACATTTTGTCACTTTATTTATCAAATGACATAAAAACTGCTTGGGCAGAAGCTAATTTCTGAGCAAAAATATTAAGATCACGTATTAACCTAACTGAGGTTAATAAGGATTTCTTTGGGGAAGGTATAAGGATTGCTCTTCATATTATTTACTTTCGTTTGCTTGGTTCTTTTTCTTGTTAAACCAATAAAATATTTCCTCTCATTTGAATAATCACGATTACTGCAGTACCACCTGTGACAGCTGTAACCATTATTTAACAACAAAATAGACAGAAAGTAGAAATAATGTGAAACTGCTGCTGCAAGCATAAAGAAAGTGAGAGTTCCTTTATACTAGATAAGTGAAATGAACAAAGGAGTATTTATTGTTGAGACATGTAATACTCTTCATGAATATTATAAGTGACCTTTCTTCTTCCAAAGTTTCACCTTTTCTCATGGCGTCCATCAGCTGTCCTATACTAAACCAGTTAAGCTGTGGGGACTTCCAGAAAGCAATATAAAAAAAAAAATTAGCTAAAGAAAAATAAAATGGGCCTACAAGTAACCAGGAGAAAGCACTCAGGTTTGAAATACATTTCTCTGTTGCTAAACTAAGCAGGGTTGAAAACTTTGCATATCAAAAGGAAGAGAACATATAACTGCTCCCTGTGAGCTATAAAGCAAAGCTAGATTATCACAAAGCTGTTTATCATTAGCATGGGAAGGCAAAGAAGAAACTTTGAGAAAACTTTGCAAGCCAATTTTAACTTTCTGTAATATATACACCATTCTTAATCAATCATTGACTAGTTTTCTACTGTAGCTTTTGGTCTGTACCTCACCTGCAAGCTGTTAGCCGCAAGTATTAGAGATTTGAAGGCTTTTGATGAGAAACAATCCCATGTTGTGAATAAGAGGAGCAGAGTCCTCAAAATTAAAACCACTCTTAAAAATACCACTCTGATATGAACAATTAGAACTTGGAAAGTTACAACTTTGTAGTATTTGTCCTCCACACTTATTTTCTCTGGTATCTCCAACAGATTAAATTTATCCTGCTGCAGTGATCAAAATGGCCCTGTATTCATCAGCAGCACATACAAGTGTCCCTGCACTTTCTACAGATAAGAAACAGAACAAACAGCTGCATATTGAGACTTCTAATTTCAGCGCAGGTAGTTACTGATTACATAGTGGTACACCTGAAGTCCTGTTTTGATCACTGCCTGTGTGCAAAAGTCCCTAGGAGGTCTTCACCTCACTAGCCCCCTGTTTGATGACTGCAGAAAAGCAAAGGCTTTGTAGTATCTTTTATATGGCTGAACTTCCAAAGCAAAGAGCCCAGTAAGGAAATCTAGCATTATTTTTTTTATCTCAAAATAGTAATTGCACAGCAAGTTACAAGATGTTGAGGTTGTGTCACAGATCTGAGTAATCTGAGACAGTTTTGGTGTCTTCTTTCTTCTGCCCATGACAAAAGCCTGGCTGTTACTGCTACTTTTCATAAAGCACTATATTTCCAAGGTGTGGATATCACTATACGTCAGATGTTATAGCTGTTATGCCTCCCAAATGCAGTCAGATCATCATGGCTTTTTAATTTAATGACAATGGCCTTAATTACATCATATCATCTGCTAGAAAATTAAGCTACCACAAAATAAAATTGTTAAAAAAGTGGGACGAATCCTGCTTGCAGAGTGCATCCAGCACCGCCTTGTTCTTGGATTCAGTCTCCAGCCTGGCTTCACGTGTCCCTGCTTCCAGTTGACAAGGTTGTGGAGCAGTACAAAAGCAAGTTGGATATTCACTAACCAGCCCAGGCACCAAAGATCTTAGGGATCTATAGATGATGATCTGTCAGGAGAATGAGTGCTAAAAAGCTCACCAAGTTCTAATCAGCTCAACAGCAGACCACTGACAAACTTGCCATAGATACTGATGTTTATTTTGGCCATCAAGACTTTTTCATCCAGTTAAGTGGTTCAGATGTTTGTAGATCTTAAGACCAGAAGGTATTTCCCTGTTCATTTAGGTGACATCTAGAATGTTGACGAGGTCAGGGGTTCTCATGCAGTAATGTCTGCATAAAGGCTGTAACTTCCAGGTGACTTCTAGCTATAACACATGCTTTAGAATGGCATCTAGCTCTCTTGAAGAGGGAAGTCCATCAACTGGATGTAAATAAAATACTACATTGCATATACTATTTCTTCCCTGCAGAGAGGCTGAGAAAAAGAATGAACCACAGGTAATGTATGTCATTTGCGTTGCTTAATATGAAGGCAAGTCTGCTGGGCACTGAGTGGCTTTCTGAACAGAGACGCAGCAAGCTCCATCAGAGAAACTGAGAAGTGAAATACGTTAGTGCTCACATAGTAGCTGACTCTTGGGGTTAACCTTTCCGCTACCTGTGCACATCTGCCAGATTTACCCTGGGTACCTATGTACAGTGAGGCCCTGTGCTGTGCAGAGGTACTCTGAGAACAGCCTGAGATCTAGCAGCAATGTGGAGATAAAGTGTACCATCATTGTCAAAGGATTCTATCTTTGTTATAACTCCTGACTCGTCCAATACCCACAATTTTTATTTCTTTCTTCTACTGAGACAATGTATACTGACTCTCAGTGCTCAATAATTCCTCTCTCAATAGGCAGGATAATTACCAGTCTTTTCCTCCCCAATGTACAGGGTTATCTTCATGTATTTGAAAGTTGTTCACCTGTTCAGACATAAATGGGTGAAATATTGAACACTGCAGCACAAGACACAAAAGCTGCTAATATATTTTCCATTTTCACCCATTCCACCCTGCCTTTAGAAAGCTTACATTCAGCAACTTGCAGGTAGCAGAATTTAATTACTGAAATACATCAATCACCGGTTTTAGGTCCATTGTGAAAAGCAAATTAGATTTCCTTGTGTATTGCAAAGGCCTTTCCTTTGTTTTGCAATAGAAATGACATAGCACAGGCATGAAAAGCACAGCTAGAAAAAAAGACAAAGGGAAGAATTAGACTGTGAACATAAAGCACATATTTATTCTGATGGACACAAGAACACCTCTGGAATCGGAACTGTATTGGCCTGATACATAAAGGCACGTTAGTACACAGGTCAATAGAGTTAAATGCAGTCTAGCAAATGGAAAAAAAAATGTAAAAAAAAATAGAAAGGCTGAGAATCATAGAATCATAGAATCATTTGTGCTGGAAAAGACTTCTATGATCTTCAAGACCAACCATTAACTTAGCACTGCCAAGTCCACCAGACTTGAAGAATTCTCCCCCCACTAGGGCATTGCTACTCAACAAACGTTAGAATAGCCAAACTGGTGAGAACCAAGGTTGACAGAAGACAGGGTTTGAGGTTACAGCTTCCATAAGAGGGTAAACTACAGAGGACTAAGCAAAAAGCAAGAACAGACTATACCCCTCCATGATACTTCCCCAGACACCACCTACTTTCAGCTCAGGGGCTTCCTGGGTTAAGTATGGCTTCTGTGTAGTTCATATTCCCCGAAGTATTTTTCCTCCATTAACCTGCCCAGTGTCTCCTTTGTCCTTAGTATTACCTTTAGTATTAACTAATACCTTTAGTATTAACTGCATCCTTTCACAGTCAATATCACTGACATATTACCTGCTGCATGAAGAATAACCTACTTCTGTTTGTTTTGAAGCTTGTTCATACTATCTTACTTTGGTGACCCCTAGTACTTGTAGTGGAAGAGACAGTGAACCATCAGCCCCCATCCATCCTCTCCACCTCACTCCTGATTTTATAGCCCTCTAGTATGTCCCCTGTAATTTGTCTCTTTTCCAGAAAATGAATCTTAGCTTACTTAGTTATTCCTTGCACAGCACATGTCCCATATATTGATGGCCCTTGACAATCAAGGACAATAGAACCTTTTTCCAGTTCTACTACATTCTTTCTGAGATGAAAAGAACAGAACAGTACAAAGGCACAGACGCACCATGCATTTATATAAAGGCATAATGATGAACTCTGTTTTGTTCTCTACTGCTTTACCAATAGCTCCAAAGATTTGTAGTTTGGTTGTTGTTGTTGTTGTCCAGTGCTGAGCACTGGGCTGTCATTTTCATAGAATTACCGATTGTATCCCCAAGTCTCTCTCCAAACTGGTAAAGGTTAGGTCAGAACCCCTCATTCTACAAACGAATTTAGGGTGATGCCTTCCCTACATTCATCACTTTACTTTGACATGCATTTAATTTCACCATCTATCCAGGTTGTGTAAAGCCACATTTTCATTCAGATCTGTCTTTTCAGTTGTGTTCTGTTCTTAGCACTGTTTCAACAGCTGCTAGGAGCACAACACACCAAAACCTCCACACGGAAGCTGGTATCTCCATTGCTCCATTCAGTAGGACACCTCCAAACATCAGTGTGAGCAAAGATGAGACATGAAGTCCCAGAAAAAAAATTTGGACAGGGAAATACAAGAATGAAGCTGAAAGAGCTTTAGGTCTGTCAGCCATTAATAACTCGCCTCTTTTTGGGAATCTAAAAGGTAACTTGTGGAGTCATTTTATAAAGGAGAAGGTGAAATTCAGCATGTGCGTGCACATGGAGGTCTCACTTAAGGTCCGGAAATCAAAAATAGGAAAAAACATTTAAAGGTTGAGGGTTCTTACAGTGAAGTTCCCTCTGGGCATATCTAGCCTGTGCCACTGTTTTCCTTGTAAAACTTTATAGTGTTTTCTATTGAGATTAGAGGAAGTGTTTATTACACCATTATAAATTGGAATTTTTTGCAGCTGCAATAAACAAAGGCCAGAAGATCACTAGGGGAACTCTACTGGTAAGATACAGAACAGAGACCTTGAACTTGTTTATTCTGAGCTTAGTGAAGAGACATTATCAGATACAGTTTTGTAAATTGGTATTAATGTTGTAGTTTTACCCTGCCTGAAAGCAAAACACAACACCACTCGCTCATCCTCCCCCATCCCAGGGATAGGGAGAGAAAATTAAAAGGGTGAAGGGAAAAAAAACTCACGGGTTGAGATAAGAACAATTTGATAACTAAACTACAATAACATTGACAATACTAATAATGATGATAATAATAGTAATATATACAAATATACACATGAGTGATACACAGGGATACTGCTCTCCGCTCAACGACCAAGGCTCAGCCTGTTCCCGGCTAATGATCTCGGAGCAGGGATTGTCCCGAAATTGCAATCCCAGAAGGGAGATAAGAGCCCAAGTTTCCAAGAGACCGAGACAACCGTGAGAGAGGGATGACCCAGAGGAAGACAACCTAGAGCAAGAGAGACCACTTACGGACAAATCCTCATCTATACACTGGGCATGATGTGTATGATATGAAATATATCATTGGCCAATTTGGGTCTCAGTCCCAAACCCAAGGTTGAATTCTAAGCCAGTAACTGTGGGCTATGCTCCCTCCCAGCTTCTCCTGCACCTGCAGACATTGGAACAGCAGAGAAGATGAAAAATCCTTGACTGTCCTGACAGCAACTACAAATATCAGTATGTTATCAGCCTTCTTCTAAGCACAAATCCAAAACACAGCCTCTCAGTAGCTACTATGAAGAAAGTTAACTCTCTCTCAGCTGAAACCAGGACAATGAACTCACAACGCTTTGTTGATCACAGTAATACAGACTTACCCTATAATCCAAATTCTGTTGGAAAGCATGATCTAGATTCTGATCCTAATTTTAGGTGTTGTCTGCAATGATATTACTACTTACATATTTTTATTCTTTTTTGTTCATATCTATTAAACGTTTCCCCCAAAAGACCTGGGAAGGGTATACTGGAGGTTTATTTTCCACTGTTGTATGTATACCTATTTTCCCTATATTTTGGCTCCAGATAAAGTACATCCACCAGAAAATTCCACCAGGCAGCTTTGTGATAGACTGTAAATGTTGGCAGCTCATGCAAAGAGAATTACTTTGCAACAACTGTTTGAAAACAATTTTTTACCCAGTGTAGCTGTCTTAGACAAATTCCACAGGGCTTTTCTGGACACCTTCCTGTCCTGTCCCCTGCATGCTTCAGAGGGTTACTTAACATTTCATTTGTCCTGAGTTATTGTAGTACTGCTGCCTGCAGCATCAATTACTGCATTTCATCTTTCTTTCCAGTTTTGCTGAGATCTCTTTTATATTAACACAAGTAGCAACATTTGCAACGTGCCTAGAGATCCATCTACTTAGCATGGTATACATGTAGGATCATTACCACCACTAATAGTTAATAACCTTCTGCACCATCCCAAAAATATCTGTATTTATTTTGTCTAGAGTCCATCTTCAGGAAATAAGATGGCAAAATTCATCATGATCCAAGAGTGCAATTGTGTTCTTGAGTCAGAAAAAAAGAAGAAAAAAAAAAGTGTTGCAGTCTGGGAAGTCAGCCCAAGAGCTTCTATAATACAAAAGATGGCAGGGGTCTAGTGGGATGGCAGGGCAGAGTCTTGCCAGCTGGAGCCCATTGCATTGCCTCAGCAAGGACCAGGGCAGCTGGGTGGCAGCCAAAGACATCCCCAGTCCAGGGCATCAGACACCTCCCTGGGGACAGGGTTGAGGCCAGGCTTGGATGTCAGCCTGCAGTGGGGGTCAGCTGGGCTGAAGTGGGGCCCTGGGCCACAGGCAGGGTTGGAGACACCCCAGGAGAGGCTAGCAGGGACAGTCCATCCCATTAGTGCTCTCAGGCCATGGCAGTGTGCCCTTAGGTGAACTCCAGCTAAATTCATCCTTTGACCTCTTCATCCTCCATCGCCCCCACCTCTGTTAAAACTCTTGGAAACTAGTACCAACAGGTTACAGCACATTAATATACCTCCTGGGGTGCTGGTGGGCCAAGCTTTAACTGGTGCATGACTGAGTGTTTCAGTACTGGCTGCATGTTCTGATATTAACTGTGCTTGTCATGCTACGTAAAGGCCATGATCAGCATCTGGCCTCAGGCAAAGGGAAAGTAATCAGTCTTTTGGAGAAGTTTTCCAGTGGCTGCCAAGAATTTTCTGCATGAGGAAGCCTATTAACAAGCATCATGTGAGTGAGTGTTTACAGAAACTCAGAAAATGCTGACCCAGGATAAGGAAAATGTCCCTTCTACGTAGTTTCGCAGCTGAATAACTCTCTGATATTTCATTGAAGGGATTTATAGATAAGATCTACAAAATAACCATACAAAGGTGCTTTTAAAACATGTTTACACCAACAAGACCCCCATCTCATATGGTAATTTTTGAGCAGAGATTACATTGCAAGGGACAAAGGAATGTTCCTGAGGTGCAACATCTGTGCAATGTGAGATCTCAAAGGTCAGACGGAGCAGCTGACCCCATGAGCTCCTTAGGCACTGTCTCACTTTGTGACTGAGCCAGCGTAATGATAGGCCTGCACAAGTTGACTTGATGTGCTCCTAAAGGAAACTCAATAAAACCTCAAGTCGTGTAATGAAAATAAACTATACAATTAGCAATGGCAGATATTCTATTATTCATAACCACAAGGAAAAGGGCATTTTAAAATTCCTTTCCAGGAGCTTTGCCAGAGGAGTGAATATTCACACAAACTATGTCTCTTAATTCTGTTACAATTTTGCTTTTTTAGGCTGCAAAAGTATGATCAGAGCAAACACAGAATTTAAGCATTTAAGCTGACAAAGTATTTTCCTCACAAAAACATATATTAGAGAATTTTCTAAGGCAAAATATTCACTAATTACATCAGCTCAACTATTTTCTCGTGCTTGCCTCTAAACTTTCAAATGACTGAAGTGTAACAAGTTCTCAGGTGCTCGCAAGGTGCCTGCCCCAAGCCTGTCACCAGGAATTTACAAAATCCTTGGTGGAGCAGTGCTGATGATCTGTCATATCATGCTGATACACTTCTGTCACCTGTGTGATCGTCCTCTTGTCACTGAGCTGGAGGGGGCACAGGCTTCCTGCCCCACCTGCTTCTATTTGTGCACAACTGCTGAGGCTTGTTTTATCAGCCTCATTTAAACTCAAAATGAAAAAAACAAAAAAAGAGGAACCAAACCAGTTGTGACAGAAGAGATTAGTCCAACTTGTTGCCACGTGACATGCCTGAAGTTAATACTCAGCACTGTTGCTTTGAAATAGTGACATTTGCGTTAAAAAAGCTAGTAAACAAATCACCCTGAACTAAACCATTTGCCCTTGTAACTGAGATTCTATCTACAATGGCATTTAACATAAACTGTAAACACAGAAGATGAATTTTGCTTTTATGCATTACCTTGTGCTCTTAGAAGATAAATTTCAGAAGGCTGTATGTTTTATCTCTCTTTCAAACTTCTCCACCTTGTGTCTGTCTGTGCCTATGGAGACTGACACACACATCCTCAAGTACATACTCCATGTACACATACAGCAGTGTTATTATAAACAAAATTTCAGAGCAGTTTAATATACATCCTTTTCCACTGCAGGTGATCTCTGCCAACTAATTGTGCCTGCATGATCTCCGAACTTACCTAGTTTTCATTCCATCAGCAGTCAGAAACAAAATGATAAATGTTCCTGCTTTTCTCAAAAATGCCAGATCTGAAATTTTCTCAAAAAGTTATACTGAATTTTGGGGAATTTTACTTGGTTTTCTTTCTTTGGTTTAGGGAAAAAAAGATACCAAAATAGTTTATGGCAAGGGGAATAAAGGAAACAATAAAACTACACAGAATTGTGCTTTCATGACCTTTCTTATGCACCTACTGATGGAAAACAGTATAAGTCACCCATACCCCACACTGGCCATGCAGACACTCAGCAGTTTCAGCAGGTAAGCAGCCACACACTGCCCCAGCTCCTCTCAGAGCTGTGAGTACAGTGATGACAGAGCCAATGGCTTGTGGGTACATGCCCTCAGAGGAAGATGCATCCTCTGCCACCGCCTGAAGAAAGGTGTTCACTGAGTACCAGGCAATGTCCCTGGCTCTGCTGGGGGCTGCACACCCCAGGAATGCTCCACTTAGAGAGTCTGAGGCAAAGCTGAGCTCAGAGTTACAGTGCTGACCGTGGATAATGTGGGTGAAGGACTCTATCCCAACCTGTGGTGTGATTCCCTCATTTGACTTGGCAGGCCTGGTAGGCTGCCCCCCAAGAGAGCTGCTTCTGTTAAATATAAATGATTAACACTACTGAAGAAAGGGAGGAGGCCAAAGGAGCAATTCTAAATTGCCTGGAGAGGTCAGAAATATTGGCAGGCAATATCATTCCAGAGGAGAGGAGAGGAGAGGAGAGGAGAGGAGAGGAGAGGAGAGGAGAGGAGAGGAGAGGAGAGGAGAGGAGAGGAGAGGAGAGGAGAGGAGAGGAAAAGAGAGGAGAGGAGA
>VZTO01025344.1:11860-58887 GCA_013400615.1 Syrrhaptes paradoxus
GAGGAGAGGAGAGGAGAGGAGAGGAGAGGAGAGGAGAGGAGAGGAGAGGAGAGGAGAGGAGAGGAGAGGAGAGGAGAGGAGAGGAGAGGGGGCTAGACAGACATGCTTCAAAACAAGCCTGCTTGAGCTTCAAGGAGATGGAGAAAACTCAAAGAGCAGCTTCAGAAATGGGACTGTGAACAGCAAAGTAAAAACTGTGAAATGACAGCAACAAATTGAAAAAATTATTTTAGGATATCACAATTATATGGTGGTGGGTTTTGCCAACTGAATTCCAAATATTTTCATGTATACATCTTATGTACAGAAATTCTGCACTCTCTGTATATGTAGCATATATATGAAACAATTGGAGCTTAATGGTAAATAATTAAGTTTTTTGTGGCAAGATTTGAAATGTATTTAGTTAAAATTATTGTGAGGATTAATTCTTCTTACAATAATTTTAAATCACAAACTTAAATATTTACTTTTTAAAATAAACAAAACCATAATTCCCACCTCTGTTAAAAAACTCTTCATGACAAAAGCTTTGTTTCTGTGAAAACAAAACAGTCTTTTCCAGGAAATGTAGTTCAATCAAAATTAAAAAGTGGCTGAACACAGATCTGGTTCCTACAAAATATTTTAACAAAAACCTCTTGTCAGCTATAGATAGACATTGCTTTCAGACTCCTACACTACGTATTACAGAACTAGCTCATTTTTTTTGTCCAAGAAACACCTGAACATAGTGTCAGACATTAATATCTATGTTATCATAATCTGGACATGAGCACAAAAGTTTTAATTTTTTTTTAAAAAAGAAAAATGTTAACGTGAATGTCTATCTAAGAGTTACATGACTTGTTATTCCTAAGAGTTTTCCATCTGAGCCTATATACTCTTCGAAACAACTTCCACGTGCACGTTTGGATCTGTCAACAAGTCACGATGACCATCATGACTGGCCCTGCTTGGCATCGGAGCAACACGAACCATTGCTGCCATGACCGAGGTCTGTCACCTCAGCAGTCACACTGAAATGTGTTTTCCTGAGAGCCTTCTCGGGGACTGCTCTGGCCATGCCAAGCACAATCTGGTGTTTGCAGGTTTTGCACGGCATTACATGGACAGAAGCAATTTCCCACTCTTGGCAGACACATGCTGGAATCTGGGACGTGCCACCTCATTCCATCACCTGCTTTTTACCTCCTGGAGGACATGATTTTCCACTTAAAAATGCCAGCAAAAGCAATCTGCAGAGTCAGACTGGCTGATACAGGCAGCACTTCTGGAGTGCAGCATGGCTGAGGCTTCTCAGCACAGATCCCATCATCCCCCTTGCTCGCTATTCTATTTCTCATTCTGCAGCAAAGCACTTTTTTGTTCCTGCTTCCTACCCACTTCCCACTCATTTTTCATATTGATTTCTCCTATCAATGTGTATAGCTTCATGGGATCACAGGACAACTCAGGCTGGAAGGGACCTCAGGAGGTCTAAAGCCCAACCTCCTGCTCAAAGAAGGATAAGCTGGGAGACAGACCAAGTTGCTCAAGACTTGACCCATCTGGATCTCAAAAATCTCCAGCGGAGACTGCACAGCTTTTCTGGGCAACCTCTCTGTTCCACTGCTTGCCTATCTGCATAGAGAAAAAGTACCTAAAACACAGAGGTTTGTGGCAGTGGCTTTCCCTCTGAAGCACTTGGGCATATATGGTCAGAAGCTGAGCTCTCCTTTCCATCCAAGTGTCCTCAGAAGGTGCATACTAACCAGTCCATTTGGCATGCTCTGGACTGAGCTCACGGCAGTGTGACTCCTGTGTGGCAGCTTTTGGGGATCTGTGGCCAACAGCAAAGCTCCAACAAAACTCTGCACACCCTGCACAGTGTTTCATCTACCTCACACCTAAACATCTCCATTTAGAAGACAAAACTCTGTGTCTTTTCCTGCTATCGCTATTTCTTTGTTGCTATAGTGATGACAAATGAGGACAGGGACAATGGTCATGACATCTGAAAAAGTCTCTGGGATTTTGGTGTCAAAGCAGTTAAAAGGAGCAACACCAAGATCCTTCTCAACTGAAGAAGCATGGCAAGCAGAAACAGAGGTGGTATTTAAGGACAGCAGCTATGAGAATGGTAGAAATTTGCAGGCTACAAGTCTCAGTGCAGCAGATATATTTTCTCTGCTTTGGAACAACAGTTTAGCACTGTAAGAAGAGAGGCCACAACCATCTGTCAAAGATTTGTCAAGATACAACTGAAGGAGATGCACAAGAGTCTGACTGATCTTTTGCAACTAAGACCGCACAAGCGCATGCAAAGCAATTACATTGTGTTGTTGTGATGAGAGAAAATTTCATTTAAACTCGGTACCCAGACAGCAAGTGTTCCAATACCTTATTTTTTTCCAGTAATGATGTCTGAGGGAAACTCTGAGTCATCCAGAGAGGGAAGAGGTGAATAATATCTACTTTGAACTCTAGACATAGATGAGATCTTTCCAACCCAATGTTGAGAATAAAAAGTTTGTTTGCTTCCTATAAAAGGGGGGTGGTATTTTGTGAGAAAAAGCAGAGCAGGGGGATATAGAAATCATCCCCAACCTATCCAGCTTCTCAGTTACTGCACAGTTAGATACAGCATCTTCCAGAGCAACTGGTCTCAACCCGCATCAGAATATTGGACTAGTAAATCCCCAGCTGGATTCAGTGTAGCATCTCTTGCATTAGAGACGTGCTGCAGGGCAGGGAGATTCATAGGAATGCTGATAATGGTTAGCAACATTTTGCTCTGTATGTACTCTGCCACAGGGGCTTGAAACAGAACCACAGGGAAGAACGCTGACTGACTTGTTTGCAAATACAGGAGCAATTCTGCAGGCAACTTTGCTGTATACCCTCTACTACAGATTAAGAGCACCACTATCAGGCACATATTGTGTAGCATGTATGGGATTGAGCTGAGAGTTTACACAGATCCTTTTGTTTTTTAGCTTCCTTATGATTCTTAGAAGCAAGAAAAATCTCCTCAGAAAAGGTGGACTACTTTAGTTGCTAGAGCACTGAGTAAATCAGGTTTGCTTGAGGTGAGTTCCCACAGTCTGGCTGGCTTGCCAGTGAATGCCTGACAGTTGCCAGTGAAAGAGTTGAATTTGTTGTATTTTTAAAATGGTTGAAAACAGGATTTTCAGCACAGAGAGCTCAATTTGCCTGTCAGAACAACCTTTACAGCATCCTAGATGAACTGCAGCTCTTACATGTGTGCAAAAGATCTGAAAATGTGCAGCAAGCATTTTCTGAAGGGCTTGGATTTCTAAACCCAGAAGCAGCAAGTCCAAGGAAAACACAGGATCAGCAAACTATCAACTTAAAAGTGTGAGCTGTTTGTGCTATTGGACAGGAAAAGAAAAATTAAGAAGGATTTCCCAATTAAAAATTCTAGACAACTTCTTGTCCTGGTTTTGGCTGGGACAGAGTTAACTTTCTTCATAGTAGCTAGTGAGAAGCTAAGTTTTGGATTTGTGCTGAGAAGAAGGCTGATAACATACTGATATTTGTAGTTGCTGCCAGGACAGTCAAGGACTTTTCAGCTTCTCTGCTGTTCAAGTGTCTGCAGGTGCAGGAGAAGCTGGGAGGGAGCATAGCCCACAATTACTGGCTTAGAATTCAACCTTGGGTTTAGGATTGAGACCCAAATTGGCCAATGGTATATTTCATATCATGCACATCACGTCCAGTATATACATGAGCTCTGTCCAGAACTACACTCTCGTGGTCACCCCTCTCTCTTGGGGTCATCTCTCTCTCTCTCTCAGTCAGCTCTCAGCCTCTTGGACACTCAGGCTCTCATCTGCTTTCCAGGATTGCAGTTTTGGGTCTCTCTCTGCTCCTGGATCGTTAGCCAGGAATGGGCCAAGCCTTGGTCATTGTGTGGTGAGCAGTATCACTGTGTATCACTCATTTGTATATTTGTATATCTGTATATCTGTATATTATTACTATTATCATTATTATTTTCAGTTTTATTGTAGTTTAGTTATTAAATTATTCTTATTTCAACCCACAGGTTTCTTTTCCCTTTACCCCTTTACTTCTCTCCTCCATTCCCCAGGAGCAGGGAGGGTGAGCGAGCAGCTGCATAGTATTTGACAACTAGGTAGGTCAAACTGCAACACTTCTTTCAGTCAGGCCCAGCTCAATGCAGAAACAGAAATTCCAAATGGTTTCATTTTGTTTTCTCCATTTTAGGATCAGAAAATCAAATCTGGCCTGTGGAGGGGACGCTAGGGAGCTTCCCAGGGTGAAGTCCCTGGGGCTGAGCCTGAATTTTGTGGCTACGGTACTCCCTTCTGCATCATCACGTCCAAAGCAAAAAGAAGGGTTTGAGCAAAAAGAGAGGTTACCAGAAAACCTGCAACTTAGAAGCTCACTCTCTCTTCATCAGCCTAATTCCTGCAAGATCCTGGAGAACAGTCGAACAGTGTTCAGCACATACTCAAAGCCTGGGCTGAGGCTGTCCCTGTAATTCCTTCCCATTAGCACTCACAAACCCTACCAAGGTATGATCTGTCTCATTGGGCTCATAGTGGCTGCCCCTTGGTCCCATAAAATCATTGAATCACAGAATGGTTTGGGTTGGGCAGGGACACCTTCCACTAGACCAGGTTGCTCAAAGCCTCATCCAGCCTGGCCTTGAACACTTCCAGGGATGGGGCATCCACAACTTCTCTGTGCAACCTGTTCCTGTGTCTCACCACCCTCATAGTAAAAAATTTCTTCCAAATGTCTAACCTAAATCTACCCTCTTTCAGTTTAAAAGTGTTACCCCTTGTCCTATCACTGCACTCCCTGATTAAGAGTCCGTGCCCATCTCTCCTGTAGCCCCCTTTAGGTACTGGAAGGCTGCTACAAGGTTCCCCTTCTCTTCTCTAGACTAAACAACCCCAACATCATCTGTTATTACAATACTCACTGCAATCTCGAGCTCTACTTGACATATTTAGGGGTGGCTGCACTCCTATGACACACTAATTATATTAAATCATCAGTCTACCCTATAAGGTCTCCGGGTTATACTGATCCAATCCAAATTACATTTAAACAGATTCAAATGCACAGCTTTTGGCTCCAGTACAAGTGCATAAAATTGAAATAATGCCTACCATAAAGACAACTGCTGTTGCCAGCTTCCTTAACAGGGCCCTGGTTGACGTTGATTTCACCTCAAATGTCACACCAAGATGCATCTATAGAGAGTTAAACACAAAAAAATGCTCTGAGCTTTTAATGGATTGGAGTACAGGAGACATACACCACCAGACTCTAGGAACCAGCAATGGCCTGAATCTTCTAAGCACTGCACCATCTTGAAGAATTTGTAGTCTTGGTTAAGTCAGCAAGATAGGCAGGGAGCACTTCAGACTAGCCGGGTAGAAATGCCACAGAGAGGGACAGTGCCTAAGCCTGCATGTCAGGGACAGCAGTAAGAGGAAGAAGCAGCACAGGGAGGTGGTGGCAGTGCTAGAGCAGACAGGAAGAATGGCCCCTCCATCCCACCCCAACCGTTCCTGGCTGGTAGAGAGCAAGTTGTGATATTTCTCATACTAATAGCTATTACTCTGCCTATGGACAGACAAACTAGTCCCAGATAAAAATTATTTGTTTTGTCTGTGCCTTTGTGAAATCCTTTATCCTTTTCATTACTCTGAAAAACAATGAAATAGGATTTACCCCTTGTCAGACATGGAGCAAAACCACTTCTAGATCATGGGAAGGCTGCAAGATTGTTCTACGGGCTTTGAAGAGCAAAGGTAGAAAACCAAGAGGCTGGAAAAGGTTTACATGCTGGTGAACTCAGGGAAGAATTAAAGTGAATGAAGAAAATTCCTGGAAGAGTCAGTGCACTCTCCCTGAACCATTGGATATTTTGGTTCACTTAAGCTGGGTGTTTATGTTACTATTACTTCCTAAGTTCACCTTGGTAAAAACTAACCAGCTCTGTCTCGATACAATGAGAAGCAATTGAGCAGGATAAAGTGAAAGAGAATGAACAATGACCTTTCCTTCTGCAGAGCCCATTGCTGAGAAAGGCAGGAAGAGATCTGTCTGACAATGTTTACCTGACTAAGGCAATTTACTGGATGATATCTTCCCCCAGAAGATCTAAGGACAAAAATGGCATAATATCAACTCACAAGGGATCCACCAATATGAGCCCTAAAATGAAGCCCTCTGTGCTGAACCAAGCGTATATTTCATGTGTAAGCCATGCCATTGAGATGTTTAATGTTCCTCTGGAGAGCAATAGACCAGTGACAAGAAAAATAAACAAGAGCTAAAGATGAAGATATCCTTGAGCTGAAAGTGCTTCACTTTAGGAAACCCAATAAAGTGAGTGAGAAACTGTGAAGCATGATTGCATTAAAATAGGCAATATTTTTTGTGTCTTCAGTGGTATGACTTGGGTACTTTGTACCATAGGTCTCCATGCAATTATGAGGACAGTGGTTTCAGCTCACTGTGTACAACTGAAAGGTAGAACTCCATCTCCTAATGGCAAAAAATTCATTTCAGCGGGAGTGAAGGCTTAACCTGTGGCCTTCTCCATCTGCCCAGGCATCCTCACCATTGGGCTGCACTGTCCCTTTCTCCTTTCCTCCTCATGCATGCATTCCCTGACATTTCAGCATGTCAATAAAAGTGTTGCTGAATCTGACTTTTTCCTTGAGAACATTTGATTTTTAACTAACAATTGCTTTGTCAGAAAAATCCCTGCAAGCACCACATGAAATGTACAAACAATCAGGTTAATCTAATAAATATCTTTATTCTCATGCAGTTTGTGCCCACAATATCCCAAGCTAAACAATCCAAAAATACACCCAAAGGTTTGTTGACCTTGTTTTCAAATCCCTGCCTAAATGCATCAAGCTACTAGATCTGGAGTAAATACAATTAGGTGAGCAGAGGTGCAAGGCTATGGCTAGTTTCATAAGGCATGTGCACAAAGAAACACATATACTGGTAAATAACCTTTTACTAGGGTGAAACAAGAACCACAAAGTGTCCAGAGGCATAAAATGATACAGTTCATATCATACCAAGATTTAAAGTGCAACTGGTTCCCTTGAGGTTGCTTGCAGAGAGAAAATGCAGTTTCTAAAAATCAAGAATTGTCTAGGAAAAGTTGGTTTTTTTCTCAAAATTTTCAGTTTTCTGTAAGTAGTTCAGCTTTTCTGATCACAAATTGCCAGAGATTCACATACTGTGAGGTAAAATATATTTCCATTTGTCCTCTCTACTTAAAAGTTAAACAGAAGTCAAAGTGTCAAGAACATCTTGAGTGGTAGAGAATTCAATTTTTTTTCTGTTCTAATTTTAAACTTGGAACTTGTGGTCATTCTTAAAACGAAGGTATTGATCATTATTTCCAATCAGTCATGCTACAGTCCTTATTTTCATGCCAAGGTCTTTTTTTAAGCGTGTCGAAAAGTAATCTGCACTATTACTTTCAATTACAGTTTAATAATTTATGAAATTACTTAGTATCATACCTGCAATATGTCAGTCAGGCTTCATTACATTGCAATGAGGTCTGATTTAACACAGTCATTATTTCTGCTGTTAAGGGTTTGTGGGGGATAGATTCCTGCAACTGTATTAATTTTAGACATTTTAGACTAAAATAAGCAGCTAGAGATAAATGAAAGTATACAGTGGGGTACTTAAGCATACCTAAGACTGTGATGTCTCCTAATTGCAAATGCTTGCCTCTTGGAATAGCTCCATGTTTTGCACTCAGGTAGCGAAATGTTCTAAATTCTTACAGCAAATTGTTTTACAAGCAAGGATGAGCTGTGAAAACTCATGAGGAAGGCAAAGACTTACATAGCATTCCCTGGCAGCTAGCATGCGGACAGCTTAACTAGCATGAAGACTCCTTGGAAGTGTTGATAAGGACATTATCTTTATACAAAGCATGCGCAGGTCCATCCTTGGCCTTAGGCTGGCCCCCATGTTGCGGTTATACTGACAGTGGCTTTGAGTTTATACCCCTGATGTATGATACCATGAGTGGTACAAGGTGAAACAGTTTGCCAAATAATAAGGAACTTTACTGAGTTCAAAGAAACTGAATAAGACAGCATTTGGGAAGGAAGCATGTGAGGCTCTCTCCTTGGCATTAGTTCTCAAATTTACCTTTAGGTGGCCAGAACTAAGGGTCTGCCGACTTTGAGACCAGGGGTTATTCCAAACTTTGAAATTAACTCAATAAAACACAGATATCTGGGTTTCTCAGGGCACATCCTGTTTTATGTTGAAGCATAAAATCCTGCAAATATGTAATTCAAACTAAGCATCACGTAATGTTTAGAAAGTTGCACTTATTTTTCACTGCTAATGTGAAAAGCTACTTTCAAAGGTCTCAGTCATCCCACAAAAGGCAATCTAGTTTTCTTCATGGTGTGTATAATGCCAGGCCAGGGCAAGGATCACTTTTTTGTCTGCATATATCCTAGGCAGAGATAAAGTAGAGGAAACAAAGCAAAACAAAAATGCTCTTCATTTACCTGAGATTTCAACAGGAACAGAATTAAAACAAAATGTAACCCTCCCAAACCATTGAAAACAGCCTTTACTCCAAGGTTAATACTTCTAACTGCAAGCCCCCAAGGCAATATTGCCTTCAGTTTGTATTTGATACAGCTCCAAGCACAGCACATTGAAGAAATAATCAGCATAATTCTTTGCTGTTGCTTTCAGCCCATTAGGATTTTTTTTCTGACTTGAGCACTGGTGGCTGAAGATGATTTGAGACATCAATCAGAGGGGCCATCCGGATGCTATGCTGTTAGGGAGTCACAAAAGCCTGGCAAGATGGGACAGGTTAACTAAGGCTTCTGCTGGGGAAGGAGACAGCAGATTTGTGTGTAGGATTAGAGGAGAAGCAAATGTAAGGGGTAAAATGAATCACAGTATCGACGTCTGGGAAGAACAATATTATGACTATATGGATTTAATGACTGCTGATATCTAGTTCCATGAGAGGTAGTCTCATCCATAGGGACAAAAGCACACAGTGTGCTTCGAGGAGACCTGGAGGCAATCCTTCAACTCAAATCCCATGATAGGATAATATGCTATGGCTCCTGTTAGGCTGGAGGTGGCATCCTTTCTAGATCCCTTCAGAGTATGTCAGTTGATGATAACAGCATAATTTGCCTTAGAAATTTTAATTCCCTCCACACACTCTTTTCCTTACAAAGAAGAAAAGCGTGAACATTTCCTTTGAGCTGCCCTGAATAAATACTTTAAGAATATTAAAAATGAGAAGTGGATTAAAGCTTTCTGAGTGAATTCCAAACTATGTGGGGTGCTTTGTTAATTTTAAAAGGAAGGATGTTATAACCTTCAGTGCTCACACTGTGACAGAGACAGGCATCGTCAATTTTAAAAACAGGCAGAGTCTATCAGTAGCTACAGCCAGATGTATAATCTCATCTGGAACAACATCTGTCTGTCTGTCCCCTTTCACAGAGGAAATTTATTGAGGAGCAGGTAACGCATTTCTGTGACATCATGGTTGTTCTACAGGAACTCCTGGGTGTCATTAGCTGTTGCACTTTGTTTCCCCGTATTTTATATTCAGCATGCATTAGCGGTTGCTTGTTTTGAAGTTCTCCAGGGTATTCTACAATAAAGTTGCCTGGTAGCAGAACAATCTGTGTTCCTCAGATATGCAAGTGACTAATTTTCCATCAATCAGAGATGAGACTTAAATAAATAAAGGTACTTCATGGGGCTGCTGTGCCTAATGATAAGCAATTATATAAAGTCAAATTAAGGCAGTTCTTTGTGAAGGTCCTGTGAAATTGGTTAAGCAAAAAGAATAACTGCACCATTTCAGTGATTCATCCTATTGCTCATTTCAGTGGGAGCATTATCTCAGTTAACTGATGCAATTAATATGAAAATGAGGAAATCATTGTTTAAGGAGATGAGGAGAGAGAGGGGGTCTTAATGCGGCAGCAGTGAAGAAAAAGAGTCACAGAGATGGAAATTTGCATAGGTCAATGGTAATGTAACGCATTTAGCACATATTCAAAGCCTAACTTGCATAGTAATACAGATCCATTAAATTCTCATTATGATGACCTGTGTCCAACACAATTCAATTTTTCTGAATCTTAATGATAAAAAGTTAATTACGGTAAGGTGAAAACCTTTTGTACTTGGTCTTAAAATAAAGCATTGAAAGGGCATTGAGACTGTCTTTTAGATATGGCAGGTAGTTTCACTTCTGCTTAATTCAATATTTTATTAAGCATGACAAGATCTGAAGTTTGGCTTGTGTGCACTGCAGATTTTTAATGTAGTCAGTGGCAATAAATAAGCTTTTGTCTGTACAACTACAATTTAGTGCTAGACATTTTCCACTTACAGGCTTCAGTTACAGATCGCATTTCCAGTTTATCCTGACTTTCTTATTTTTAGTAACCAGAACACCTACCCAAATTTGGGAAAGTGAGGGGAAAAGACATCTTTTCACTTTCAGCACTGTATACGTATTCCAGCTTTTGTTCGCCAGACATGTCTTTGAGTCAACGACTCTTAACATGGTACAGTGCAAGGTCTTCAGCAGCTGTTTCTTGTCATTACCTGATCTTGCTTCTCACCACAGCTACAGGTAGAAGATAAGTGCCTGAGTGCTGCTCAGCCTCACACCATTTCCTTCCACTTATCCTACATTTGCAGATAATGGTCATTCTTTGACTTACTCATCTGAGACGGGGAGCAAATGTGCCAGTTTCCTAGTGCTCTGAATCATGCTTTGGATTAAGCAGAATGTGTGGAGATGCGCTATAATGAGGTTCAACAAGGCAGGCTGCCATGTGAAACAGGTTGTTTTTCTTAAAAGATGAGCATGCCAGAGTGGCACCTTCCTTACTCCTTTACATTAAAGCCACCATACATCACTCAGGCCATGTCAGGCTGTTTTAAATTGTGATTAATTTGCATTTAATAGATTTGTAAGGCACCTTTACTAACATCTGTGTAATGTAAGTCAGGCTTAGTGCAAATGAAAGCCAAGTCCTGCACATATTATTCTCCTTGTCAGGTTCTTTTATCCTGAAGTCTGCGTTATAGATACAGTACATGACTGGTGTTTGTGGAGGTGATCCAAGTGATGACTTTAGCCACCTAACATAGAGCCAGACTCAGGATTCATTTGACAAAATGCAGATATCTGCAGAGCAGATGCCTGTACCCAAGCTAGTCACTCAGGTCTTTCCATGCAGGCAGTGAAGACATCCAACCCCAACACATCACAGAGTAGACAGCCACATGGTCCTGGGCAACAGCCTGGACCCTAAGTTGCAGAGCTACAGGAAGAAAAAAAAAAAAAAAAAAAAAAAAGACACTCATTCACTAAACCCAAACCTAAGATCAAATCCTTGCCTCACTTTTAAGGATTCAATTCACAGTAGTTTAAATTGCCACAGTCCCCTGGATGCTCCTATATTCTGCTTTTTACCTCCTCTAGTGCTTATCTGAGTCCCTGAGGAACTATTTAACCTCCCAGGGAGCCAGTTCAGCTCTCTCAGCCAGTGTAAGGCTAATCCAGCCCCTGCCTATGCATACACACATGTACAAAAAGGGATTTTTTTCCCTCACAGAGAGCAGCACCAGTGCTGGAGCAAGGCAGGGCACTGGCTCATCTCTCCCAAGCACTGCCCTACTCTCCTCATCTGATCTCTCATCTCCCAGTATTCAGTTTCTTAGCTCCACACAGGAATTGCACTTTTAAAACTGTTTAAATGTTTTTAAATGCAAATAAGCCTCAAGATCTAAAAATAAGTAAGAGTTAGTTGGCTAAATATTTTTGTTGGGCCAGCATCCTATTAGACAATAACTGGTCTCAGTAAGAGTTAAATGTCCATTGTGGTCCAGTCTTAGGCATCTAAATACCTTTACAGCTTTAAGCATATGTGCTTCAAAGGTCTACATCTTTACGGACATTTTTCAAACCACAGTTTTATGTTTTAGAAAAGGTAGAAGACAGACAGATGCAGCATGTAAGCTGCAAGGTTATACAGTCATTCTTCTGGCTGGTCTGGTTGTTTTCATCAGCCTCCTTTCTGGCAATTTGCTGACCAGTCACTTGCTAACCCCCATGAAGGGGCTCCATGTGTGGCTGGTCAGTGAACAAAATCTAGTTGAAAAGTAACTCAGAAAAAAAAGTCACTCATTAATACCTTGCTTTTAGTCTTTCCTGGTTTGTCATTTCACAGCATAAGAAAGTAAGAAGCACTAGATGAAACCACATGGTCAGCCTTGAAGTGTGTGGAAAATTGTAAGAAATGGTTATATAAAATTAATTGTGATTAAGCCTCGTAGTAGAAATAACTTGTAGATCGCACTAATCTTGCTTAAGAGCAGCATATTCACCATGCTACTTTACAAATACCACTCTAATTAATAAGCTTCAGTTAAAGAAGAAGAATCAATAAATTTTGCTATTCATAGGAAATGGATATTATGCGAGGAGGAAGATTGGATTTTAAAACAGGTCGGTTTCCTCCAAGCACAAATTAAGATTCTTTCAGGGAAAAGAGAAACACCAGGTAGTGACAAATTGAGGAATAATCCAATTAAAGTTTCATTAGCTTCATTCTGTATGAAGATGTGACAACAACATTCTATCTCAAGCATTGATATTTACCAAAAGGAGAATTCTGTTTCTAAAAATAGAGAAAATTCACCTTTCAACACAAACACCAATGCACATCACTAAAAGAACCTCTAATGTGCCATATAAACAGAGCAACAAGCAAAAGAATTGCTAGGAAACCCTGATGACTACAAATGCGTATCAAGAAACTCACAGAGCATGCTGTGTGATATAAAATCTTTGAGAATACATTGATTTCCTTTATTGTCACTACCCAACATTACAAAGCCAAGACATCCCAGAAACAGAACAGGCTATGCTAGAGATTACCATTTTTGTTGGTTCTATGGTTGCTTTGCAACAAAAACAACAATAATTTGCCAACAAAAGAAAAGACCTGAAATACATTCTGTGATTCCCTGCAAAAAGCTGTCCAAATTAGATATTTTTATAAACCATCAAAATGCTTTTTTTGTATCATGCTTTTGTGAGTTTCTACTGTTGTGTGATAGCATCATGACACATCAATGTCACTTGCAGCCTCCTTGGAGAGTGAGGCTCTGAAGCCAAATGGTTTGCTGGTATAGATGATCTACTGGGGTCTAAGAAGCTAGAGTAGGGACATGAGAAGAGTCTTACAGCTGAAAAGTGAAAGCCCAGCTGCTTCAGTACCCTGTCTGTGACCACAGTCTGTGGTCAGAGTAGAGTCAGTTAGGAAAGAAAAAGGTTTTAAGTTATTCTTTACAGACTTACAGGTTTCAGGGCCTTCTTGAGCAGGACATTGGCTCTGGACTTCCATCACATTAGTGCAACATCTGACAGCAAGGAGTTCCTCAGCATTGCTGTTTCAGGCTCTATGAAGATGTCTCTCTTTCCAGCTCTGTTTTGGAGTTCTTTCCACTTTCTTTTGCACAAAAAAATTTTCCAGGTATTTTTTCTCTAACCACCAGTGTGGTGCCCAGGTCAGTCCAGGGTAATAAGCTATTCCAACATGCCAAAGCATTCAGGAAGATTTTCACAATGTGCCCACAGCATGTTGGTTCTTCATTGCTCACCAGCTTCAAATATAATCTGCAGTGGTTCTTACACAGACTGACACAGAGATCCATCTGTATTTTCCACGCCTGTTAAATATCTTTGGTCATCAATGACCTTGAATGGATTTGTGTCCTCTAACTTCAGAGGTCTGAAATTAAGCCTTTTGTCTATGCTCCTTGTCTATGCTCTGTCTTTTGTCAGATACATCCCTCTAGAGGGGTATCCCTCAGGCCCCCATGATAGAATTTAATTAACAGCTGCTCGTGAATGCTTCAACCTCTCCGTTGATGAGGTGACTGGCTTAGACTAGACACGTAGGTTTTTGATAGCTAAACTTAGGAGAGATGACTCTCATGTTGGTGCTTTCCAAAAGTCAACCAAAAAAACAAAAACCCCAAACCAACCCTACCTTGCATTTGCACATTGTTACAAGTATTAGAAAATGATGTAAAACATTGGCATGAGCCCATATTCCCATATTTCCTTAGCTCCTGATTCTGCAGCACTTAAATCAATACAGGCTACAGAATTTTCTAAAGCAAAAGATCATTATCTATATTTCAGGACTAACAGGACACACAGACCCTAAGTGTCTAAGCAGACTCTCTGGAACTTGACCTTCTGCCAGTCCCTTCAGCATCTCCTCTCTGAAACCCTAACCTCAGAGAGCACACCCTGCCTATAGGTACAAAAAGCTTAATACAGCCATTAGAGCCACATTCAGATTTCTAACCTCGTCAGAACTGAAAGGACAAGTCCACAGACTTATGTGAGACCTATTTCTGTTTCTAATGTCATCAGTAATCTAGAGCTGAAAGATGCTGTCTCCCATTGCCACTCAACAAGGCCAGGCAGTGACCCTTGGGCAGCCCTGCAACCTCTCCACCCCGCTACCTGCCAATACCCACCCTGGGAAATCAGAGCCCTTGCAGTCAATGTTTCCCAGGGCAGTTTCTTGCATGTCGTAAATAGGATATCTGGGTTTCTAAAACAAACAAACAAACAAACAAACAAACAAACAAACAACAACAAAAAAAACCACAACTTGCCTCACTACTGAAGTCCTAGAAAATCAAGAAAGACAAAAAATGGCATCTTGCCAGGCTGTCAGCTCCCTTCTCTGTTTGTTCCCAAGCTTTTGCTTTTGGCAAGAACACATTCCTCTGCTGCAATGATCCCTGCATAAAATTTAAGTAATCACCCTGATAGTTCGCTAGACTAAATTTTACTGGATATGGATACAAGGATGTGAAAAGCTATTTTTCTGCAACAAAGCTATTTTTGAGCAACAAATCTTGCTCTGTTCTAACTCAACAACAGAGAGGACGGTAGATCAATGGGGGGAAAGTTACTGCTGTGGGTGAGGCAAGGGGTCTTATTATTTCACTTTCACCAGTATAATGCAGCTGCCTCCTTTGATAGCTTTAATGCAGCTCCTTCTAATTTACATTGGTGTAAGTGAAATCAAATAAAACCCATTACATCCCTGAACCCCAGTAGGCGATCAATGTAATGCAGACTTTTACAACCTGAATTTCTTTCTGTAATAGCAAAGGAACAATATGGGTTTACAGAGGGGCCAGGCTAAAGATAAACCTCCCCCCTCTTCTCTTTCTTAGGCTGCAATCAGAAGAATCTAAATGGCCATTTGAATGTGAAGACTAAGGTCAAGAAGGACAACGCAAGATCAAATGAGACCCTGGGAACTGAACCTGGAGATAATCTTGCAACTGAAAAATGCTCAGTGCTCAGAAGATCATCTACCAATTAGATAAAAATAGAGAAAATCAGAACATTAATTAAGATTATCTTATTACTTTATTAATAATGAACTCAAATTGAGTTACAATAAGTTAGAATGGGAAGATGATTTCTTTGTGTTGCTAAATGTACTAGTTTCAATTTTACTGCTTCAGAACTGCAGAAAAAAAATGTATTTCAAAAAGAATAAGATTCATTTGTATTAACTATAGGATAGGGGCACAGTCAAAGCACTTTTAAAATAACCCACTCCCTAGACTTGTTTCAGCATCTTTTCTCTCTGTCTATTTTTCTCTAGTTCTCCTTTCCTAGCACTATCATCTTCACCGGGAGTCTGCAAAACCCCCAACATTTCTGGTGCCAAAACCTCCTCTGCAGCTCTGCAAATTAAAAAGTCTCTCTGTAACTCCCTATTTCAGCACTTTTCTTATGTCCTCAGAAAAAAAAAAATTAGTAAGATGGATTCTTGGCTGGGGAATCTGCAACAGGACTCAGGACACCTCCACGGGCTTCAGTGCAGCTGACTGCAAGTTTACCCCAGAAGAAAACTGCCATTCTCCACTCTCTTTTCCTCCTCATTCCTGCCTTCTTTGGTCTTTTTTCACTTTGCTACTCTATTTAATGCAAGAAGTGCTGCAGGGACACTGTTTGTATGAAATACATGATATGAAACAAATTATATGCTAAACAGTCAGGAGGGTGACAGTGCCCTTCCTTCTGTACATACTCCTCAGTCAGTGAAAGTGGCTATCGTACAGAATATTCAGAAGTCATCTCTCTAATGCAATAGCAGTTCACTTGTGTTGACAGCCAGAGATCCAGCTTTCTGGGGCTGGGAGTGACTTGTCTTGAAATGAGATGAGGGTATCTTAAAAGTAGTGACTTTCACAGACAGCCTGGAGTGTCCCTTTTAGCAATGCAGCGCTGGAGCATCCCAGATGAAGTGCTCTGACCCAGCACAACAGCCTAGGAGACAAGTAAGGGAAGAAGGTAACTCAGATGAGGAAAGAGTGGTAGCATTGCACATTGTCCCCTCAGTCCACAATTTCACCTGTGCAAATGGAGAGAGAGAAAAATCCAGCTCCCCAGTGATGAGACCCAAGTGCTCCGAGGAAAGACATTTCCTGATTCACAGTCTTGAATTTCTTCTGAAATGAAATACTCTCTACTCTCACAGTCTCCTGCTTCAATATTGCATTTCATTGCAGATATTGAAATCACCATTCTGTTTTGACACTCAAAGATGCTCTAATCAATATCCCTAGAAATGTCACTTAACTTTTCACTTGGACAAAAGGTGATGCTGACATTCTACTCTTCCTGAGTTTCCCAGGAGAACATTTAATCTCTCTGACCTTGCAGATATTTAAGGAATCATTCACAAGATAACATCGCATTGTGACAGTCAGCAGGGACTTTTTAACAGACAGCATTTTGCCTACAGGGACCACAGAAAACATCTGGATTCAGATGCAAAATAATAATAAAAAGGAACACTCTACTGTTGTTCATCACTATCACTCAGTGATATATTATTATTTCTGCCCGTTGGAAACAAGGGTGTTGTGTTTTTAAAGCAGAATGACTGTGACCTATGAATCTGACAAGAAGAAACTGTGGTGGTAAAAGCACATGAACAAGATTTGCATGTTGCTGAATGCAGGCCAGCCCTGCCATCAGTACCAGGTTCCTGTTCATGTTTCTCATCCCTTTGGAGGCAATGTAAATGTACTCCACGGACATGCTATCAGATTCAGGGGTCAACAGGGATGGCAGTCACTGGCAGCTGTATCTAAAGAGCTCTTGCATAAACCTCAGAGGAAAGTTGTTTGCTTTGCAAAGCAATAGGAAGAGATACAGGGGGTTAAATAGTAGAAATCAGTGGGACCCTAGTGAAGCCGCTTTGGTTGGTCAGGTGTGGGCACAGCAGAAAGCCAAATAAATTAAACTCTTCCAGCTGGAAAATAAATATGAAACAGCAAGTGAATTTGTGCACTTCATGACTCAGTGAGCAAAGCTTAATTCTCTAATTATTACCTCTATTCTACTCACTGAGATAAAGAGCAAGTTAGGAGAGATAATCAGGTTCTAAAATACTGTGTCCTCTTGAATTCAGCCCAAATGTAACAGTCAGCAATCATTCCAAAAATGATGTAGTCTCTTGAAAGATCTATAATAATATAATATTTGCTATTTTGCAATTTTATGTCAGTAGCAAGTGAAGGAAAGCTTCATTATTTTTTTAACCCACTTTTCATTGCTTATTCAAATGATTGAATTGCAGAATCATGCATCTATTGCACAAAAGTCTGGTTAAGTATTCTACACTACATTATTCTAAATATTCATATTCTTCTAATTTAATATAAATTCTGCTAATACCACCCAGATGTCATCTTGCACTGACAGCCTTTAGTTACGTCAATGGCATATCATGTTAGGATTGATCATAAAATTCCCTGGTTTCATACAGGCACTCTGTGCATGTAGCTACTCTATAACAAAAAGAAGGGGGGGGGGGAGTTCTTTTTAGTTTTTGCATTATGAAAATAATAAAAGATATCAGTAGAATAATTCAAAATTCTACTTGCAGACAGATTATGCGTTAATTATCCCATGACCCTGAAGAGTGCCTGATAGCAAAATAACACTCTAATCATTTGTTTCAGCACTTCAAGATTAAATTTTATTCATTTAATACCTGCACCAGATAAAAGCAAAAAAAAATGGAAGAGATTTGATTTGGGTCTATACAATCAAGAAGAATATCAAGGAAGCTGATCTGTTCCTCCTTCTTATCTTGCCCCTTTCTTCATGAAAAAGAAAAGAGCAGTTAAGAAATAAAGGTCTGACTGAATAGCATCTAAACTTAACACAAAGAGAAAGGCAGGCAAGTTCACGCAGGGGGAAGTACGCCAGCAGAGTTAGCTGCCGCAGGCACCCCAACAGCAAGTCAGCTGGTGGAGCTCAGTTTTGAAGAGCTGACACAATTCTGAGCACAAACAAACTTGCTACCACAGAAGACCCCTTTCCAAAAAATGATTGTTACCATGTGTCACATAGGGGAAGGGGAACAAGGAAGGAAAATATATAGCCTCAATAACCATAGGCGACTGGAAGAATGATCGCCACTCTTCTAGGCAATGGCCACAGCAAGAGGACAATGTCCCCATCTTCCTCAGCAAAGCGGTGCCAATTAATGGTGCCCAGAGCAGCACAGGGAACTCCTCGGTGAGCTGGCTGTAGGAAGAATGAAGTCTGAAGTGGCTTTAGGAGAACAACAGGAGTGGATCTGCAGAGCAAATTGCTCAGTGCTGCACAATGCCTATCTCACTGTTTGACTTCAGCAAGCTTTATGCTGACACTGTAGGTTCGGCTCTAGCGTGAGGATGGGCAAGGTATGCTTCTGGAGAGCACCTTCCAGTTTAGTTTAATTTCAGAGGAACCCATTGTTATGCTCTTTGATACTAAGTGTATGAAGTACAAACAAGTGGGAAATGCAAGGTGAAAGGATGCACAGGTTTCAGGATAGGCATCCTTTGAATTATTTCAAATATTTATTAATCCAGACAGCCAAATAAGTGGTCATCAGTTACTTAGTGCAGTGCTTGGTAGGAGGTATCTCCCATATGTTGCCCTCAGCACAAGAAGAAAGCTTTTTTTTAATTTCATCTTCTTGTTGATTCACACTGGTTTCCAGACTCTGATAAGTCTGAAGTCTCTACTTGTTCTTTGCTCAGTACTTACTTTTCAAATTTCTCAGGATTTTCCTGAACAAAGACTGAAGCAGCATTCCCCAAGCTTTCTTGCTATGTGACATGATACCTAAGGGCCTCTGGGTCTGAGCTATGGGCACTGCTGCATGGAGATACAGGCATTGCCAGAGTAACCTACCAAACAGGGAGTCAGAAGAAAGTTGACCAACAACTCACACAGCCAGTGAGAGGTGTGGAGGCTTCTGCTATTGCCTGGGATTGCAATCCATAAGCCTGGAGCTAAATACTTCTACCCAATTCGCAAAAAGAAAAGCAAGGGAGGTCCCACCTCACAGGATCTGATAATCCAATTAGAGCATCCCTGCAATGTCGAAGAACCAGGTTCAAACCGCTCTTCTGGATGATTTGATATTTTGCCTCTTCTGCGCTGGGGATCCCTCCTGTGGGAGCAATTCATTGTGCACACAGCATTAAACATTTAGCAGGGACTGAGACCTCAGCTTCCTAGATCTCAGTTGAGTGCACTTACCAGAGGGGCATAGACACAGTCAGACCAATTAAATACTATTTAACTTAGAAATGACCTGAATCAAAGCTAGCTGAACAGCTTCAACAGGAGGAATACCCATGGAGAATGGCTGATTGTAATTTTCTGGCACATGAGACACCAAGGCCTGCTTTGAAAATAGAAATTTGAGTCAGGACTTGCCCTTTCCCAAAAAAGCACTATGTCATTTTGGGAGCCAAGGACTGTAACCCATGGGTTACAGGTGATCTTTACATCCCTAATGCCTCAGGTCACATTAAAAAGTATGTGGGAATGGCTATTCTGAGGAAACAACTCTGGGCCTGTATGGGCAGGGGATGGGGTCCAGGTGAGAGGATGGAGTATGTACACCCAAATTCACTCTCCCACATTTTGGGTGAATCTAGCCCTGCTGTGCAATCCAGACCAGTCCGCTGCTTGGCCAATAAATGGAGCACATGAACTGGACAAAAATCAAATTCTTGCCTCCGTAATGATACAAATCCCCAAGGTCTCTGACGCTGTCAGTCATTTCAAGATTACAGGTTTTCAGGACAAAGCAGGCGAACAAATATGACATTAGTGTAAAAACATCAGTATCCGCTCCCTGCTGTATTGTTGCAGTGACAGATATGCATTTCTGCCATAAGAACAGTTGCAAAAACAGACAGGTCGTGCTGACAGGACAATACATATATTTTTTGTGAGAAGCTAACAGTGCCAAAAAAAAAAAAAATCCTGATATTTCTCTAAATTTGAGTGATTACACAGATAATCTCGTGTCTCTTTGAGTCACAGTTTACAGGTCCTCACTGAATCATTTAATCTCAGCAGGCACTGTGTTGTTCTAGAATCCCAATGGACATTTTCTCCCTGGCATATGTTGAAATTCAGATTCAGTCCCTGCCTTGTGCCAAAAAAAAATTATCTAGATTACAAACTGCAGCTGTTTATTTGTCATTATCAGCTGACATTTGAGGTATGTTAATAATTTTCATGGTACAGGGTATAACCAATGCACTCTCATGCCAGTTCTGCAGTGAAGACAAAACTTCTGAAAAAATACAAGTTCTACACAGATTTGCCCTAAAAAACATAAACTTTCTATTAAATTTACATTCTGTTATTTTAACATTTTTATGCTTTTCCATTTCTCTTCTAACTTTGGAGATAACATGATGAAATCCCAGAAGGATGCTACTTCAGAAATTAGGAAATCTCAGCAGTTTAAAGAGCTTTGCTGGGTGACATATTCAGCTCGCTTTCAGACTGAGAAGTCTGAAACAGTGTGGGACTTCTTTGGACTTCTGAGTGCTGCTTATTAAAACTTAGTATAAACTTTATCCTGTTTTGAGATTCTTCTGTATCAGTGCTGACTGGGTTATTAAGTAGCTGTAAAATCTGCCATGTAAAATTCTGAGTAATATAAACTACTAGCATATAAAGACTTGCATTAATGTAACATTCAGGTTACAAACAATAATGCTTAAAACAAGGAAATAGCAAATTTATGCAAAGTCTCTTCTATTTCCTCTATTATATGGATTATAACACAGGATTTTTCTGCCTGTTATTTTATTCCATCTTTATGCCCATTGATTGCTATAAAATAAGAGCATTACAGCAAATTATCTGTAATCATAAGACTACCTATTTTTTCGCTCAAATAAAATAGTATAATCCCATAAATACAGTTGGGCATGCACTGGATTTATAGTTTTCTGTACAGAAAACTCTTTAATTAAAAGAAATCCTAATCCAAGACAGAAATAAAACCAAAATTACAAGATAAACTAAATTCAAAAAATCAAATCACATGGGTCTTTTAGCATTAAAAATTAAACCATTTTATCTGGAATTTGACTTGCGGCAGGATGTTGCAGTTGCTAGAAGTTCATATGAGTGCAAAATGCACTTCAATACTTTTACAGAAGACTCTGTTGAGGTCTGTTCAACATAGGGATCCCTGCTCTGCCTCACAAAGTTTCTGAGCAGAAAATGGTTAGAGGCTGAGAAAATGTTCTGTGAAAGTGTACCAAGGTGTTTCCTGGAACTGGAACAGTTAAATTTTTCCCTAGATGCCTAATATCACTACTGTCAGGACACAAAGCTCTAGGATCCCTGGGTGGGACTGGTGTGCTGGTCCCTTGGAGGTAGTAAAGCTGGTCTACCTCAGCTTTCTGTTACTTGGCATTTCATTATCGTAAAACAATAAGGGGGGAAAAGCAATCAAAAAAAAAAAAGGGGGGGGGGGGGAGTTGTTCTGTGCTGAAAAGACCAAAACACCCCCTCCTCAATCAGCTTTCCAGAGCAGAATGATCAAGCACTTTCCAAAGCAAAAGCATTACACCAGGAATCATTTTACACCCAATGTTCTCTATCAATCGGCTCCGATTCATTAGCCTAGCGATTAGCAACACAGATACTCTTGGAGCAAGACAAAAATTAACAATATTTTTGTTTGTACAGGACTGGATTTCCTTTCATCAATGTTTGTAAATGGCTGGAAAAGACATAGAAAGGAGAGCAAAATTTAAAACTTCACCAAAAAAAAATTTACAAGCTAGGGCCAAACTTGAAACTAATCACAGGTTTTTCAAGAAAAGAAAGCCCAAATTTAAGACTCTACTTTTATAGCTAATCTCCCAAGCACATGAACTCGTTTTGCTAAGGCGCTGTAGCTGACATTTAACTGCACATCTGTTCTAAAAGATGAAACTAGAGGCCATGGACAGAAGTACACAGACACAAGTTTGCAGGTTTTGCAGTAACTGTCTCAATTACAGTTACTGTCTATTAGGAACAACCAATATACTTATAGAAACAAGACTTACCCAAAAGGTCTTAGAATATCAAAACTAGGATGCATGCAGCATCCTAAATGGAGAAATAATTTGGAGTGTTTTCATTTTATTCTTATTACTTTTAGTCTTGTGGACTCTGTGGAAGACGTAAGTGTTTAGGGGTCTCTAGCATTATGCTTTAGTCATTATTGATGAGTGTTTACAGTTCTGCAAGTACTTAGTTAAAATAGCCAGCACCACTGTCTCATCACTGGATAAGATATTTTCCATCTCCAGAATTCAAAAGCACTCTAAATGGATAACAGCCCAACCTTCCACAGGCAGGAATTTCAGAACTTGTAAAATATGCAGGGTTTTCTCATTGAAGAATAATATCATTACAGCTAATGGAGAAGCAGAATGATTTGTTAGAGCTATTGGGAAAATTATTTCAGTCATAAATGTTGAAGGAAAAGAACATGAACTAATGAATGTAAAACTGTCTATGCAACTGGAGTCATGCCTCATAGTGCTATTGGCTTGGCCCCAGCAAAAGCCACCTTCAAGAGAGATTTAGACTTAGTTGCCTAACTATTTTCCTCCAGCAGATGATGATGAAAGAATAAAAATTAATCAAGTTGCAATCAAAACATTACTCAGATACCCACCTTAGAGAGTTCCTGTTGCAAAATAAAAGAACAAGCAAAATGAAGTGGTTTTCCATTTCAGCCCTAGCTGCCAGACTGATTCTGGGTTTGTTTTACTTGCTGTTTAAGATTATATGTATTTTTAAAAGCCTTTCAAAGAGGAACAGGTACACAGGACTCCTTTCCCTTACGCACCTCTGACCATGCTAGTGCAGATCATAGATCTTCTATTTCTGACCTAATTAATGTTTAATTAATTTATATGGCTTCAAAGGATGAGGGTGGAGAAAGGTTTCTTCATCTCCAACATCAAAATGGAGATCTCATCACATCTCTCCACTGCTCTTCAAATCCAAAAGGGCACCAGGGGTTTGGTCTCGCTGCCCTAGCATGGGAGACAGGGCACTGGATGAATGCTGAGTGCTAGTCTGGTGTGCCCACGGGAACTGCCGATGAAATAAGCATGTCAGCTTTAGAGGTAGACCATGCCATGACCATGGGCAATTGAAGAGGTGGCAGTATGTAAGTTTGCATTCACAGGAAACAGATAAGTTAGAAGGAAAATTCAGAAACCGGAATGATCCCAAGGTTTTGGGCTCTGGAGGCAATTGATGAGTCTGGATCTGAAGAACACTGTGTGTAGAGCTTCACAGAGTAGGGAGTTGAGAAGGAAATGCTTTTTCAGGCTTTAAAAAAAAAAAAAAGTGATACTCTAGAGAGAGGAAAAAAAAGGGTTTATTTATGCAGCCAGGCTTTACACATCAAGTAAGAAGAGTAAGAAGAAAACAAATTAGCAGTTGACATTTTACACTCTTGTGAGTGAATCCCCATGTATGAAGCATCCACAAATAAAAGCTTCCCAACCATTTTTAACTTCATTTTTTTAGGTGCTGAAACTTACTGAAGCAAAAATAAAGCAATGAACTAAAGTAGAAGGAAGCAGACTGAAGTTGTTAACAGGCTAGCAGTATGACCGTTGCCTAAGGCCAGAAGTAGCTGATGGATGATACAACAACAGTCAACAGACAAGTCCTCATTACAGTTGTAAATTTTGTGTCCCAAACAATTTACTCTCTTCACTGTGATCCCTACACTCACTTTTTTGTGGCAGCTGCACTACCACCTTTCAGTGTTGGCATATCTTGCTTCATCTGTATCCCTCACGCAGACCATGAACTCAGAGATTGTCACTATCAAAGGATGGTTCTGGAGGAACATCGTGGCAGAGGGAACAGAGGTAATGTCCAGGTGTCTACTGGCCAGCCTTTCTTTTCAGCATGCTATAGGCTGGCCAGTGGGGGATTTTCTAGGGTAAATAAATAGGAGAACGGAGCACCTGTCCGTGAGCAGATGCAGCACACAATCTGTATTGCACAGCAGAGAGAGGATGCGCAGTCACAGTGTGTCTGGCTGAGCTGATTGTACTCTCATGTCCTCAGTTCACAGGAAATAAAGTCTTCAAAAGAACACAATAGCAGAAAACTGATGGAAAAATTAGGCACTCAGAAAAAGCCACAACTAAGTTTGACCCAAAAAACATCCTCTTCCTGTCAAAGCATATAAATATGTGGTTGCATGCTTTTCTCCCCCCAAGAACTTTTTTACATATAGTCACATAATTATAGACTATATCAAAAAGCACACACAAAGGGATTGAAGTAAAGATGCCTGGGCAATCTTTACTCCTCCTTCCTTAAGCATCTCATGGTTTTATTTACAACCTACAGAATGCTTCTTATATGTAGGATTGCTGTTGCTCACGTTACAAATAGCTGAAACAGAATATAACATGCAGAGTTAACTTCCAGTCTACTGTAAACTCACTGGAGTCACTAAAATAACACAAGTTGCAAATATGGCCCGTATATAAAAAAAATCATATCTTTTTTCTTGACTCATGGTTATTCCAGATGGGGACTGAGACAGACCAGCTCTGCAAAAGAAACTTACCTCCCTTTAGAAGTGGTGAGGGTAACTATCTAGCTACTTGATTAATGAAAATGGTCTTTAGTGTGAAGCCTATGACTAACATGTGCTCTTTATTGATAAATTACCCTGTATCTCCAAGCATGCTATAATTAGTTAATAGGACAGAGCTGTAAATCTAATTCAATTTTTATTGATGTACTTCAGCTCTATATCACATCCTGTGGGACTGCTGGAAAACCAAAGGGTTTGTTTTATACCTTTCTAATTTCAGAGAAATACATCCACTGCACTCATAGAAATCTTAATGGCTACAAGCTATTGCTGAGCAGATTAAACACATTAAACAGGGAACTCATTACTCTTGCACCATCTTTTGTTACTTCTTCACCTCCTTCTGTTTGTTCCTGCCTTCTAAACTCACACAAAACAGAGACAAAATGGGAAGGTACTTTCTCACTACTTAGATGTTGCTGCCTGAGCTCATGTTTCCCATTTGATTTGAGCATGGATTCAGCTCACCCCTAAATTCATTGTCATGTTGAATCTGCCTGAAACACAAAGAAGTGCCTGTGAAAGACTGGGCCATCTCAGTTTACTGGGGTCCTAAACAAAAAGGTATCAACCTCCTTGTTGCATCTGAAAGGATTGAGTCTCCTTTTTTGTTTTGGGTTATTAGCCCTTGGTTTATAAGAAGTGCTGCAGTTTGCTCATGTGCTCAGCAAAGTAACCTGAGAAGAATTAAAATTCACTGCTGGGATCTAATTATCTCATCCTGCATGTCATTTTGCACAGTTCAGGAGGAGAAAAAAATAAAATAAATAAAGATTATCAGAACTTGCACATTGGAATAAAAAAGTTACTGATCCAGATACCCCTTAATTTATTTCACATGGGAAAAGTAATGACCTGAATCATTATAAAGGTGAAATTCAAAAATGAAGCAAACTTTTGACTAATCCTAGCTTTACATATTGCCCTCACCCATGAACCAAAGTGTGTTTGCTATTCAGGTTCCCCCTCCCAATGGCAGAGTTTCACCTAACAAACATTTTCTTCTGTAACCTCCACAGTTCTTTTGCCTTTTTCTATGCTTGCCTCTGCCCACAGCCTAATCATCTCCCCAGGTTTCTCTGCAGCTAATTAGGGTCAGACACTCGGGTCATGTGAAGTGATTTATTCTGCTGACTTGGAAAAAGCCAAGGCAATGCCACACACCTACCAGCTGAGAACCTGGGTGCTCTTCTTCTCAAGCACTAGGCTCCTGTAGCACACAAGGATTCTTGGGTAACGAGTGCCAAGGGAAATATCAAAAAGGTAGTTCAACTGAATTAGCTTCTAAAATGTTACAACACATTGATATTTCCTTACAAAGGCAGATTCCAAAACTTAATTTCTGAGTGTCTAAGTTACCTCTGATAATTCGATGGAAATAATTTTCATCCATTGTATGAGTGTAGAGAGGTGATTTTAGAAAATTTTATAACACCAGATATTTAAATATTTCTTCATAAGACAGTGAACAAGCTAAAGACTCCTTGATAAAACTCTGGATTTCTTTAACAATCTAATCTAACAATCTAATAGTCTGCTACTGTTTCACTTCAAATACAGATTTATTTATTTTTCTGAGTTGTCTGCTGCCTTTCTATTACTCCTTGCCCATTACTCTGTGAGTCTTGCATATTTTTTCCACCAATTGGTTTAGTTTAAGGGCTGGTTTACAGGTAAATCAGACTCTTCAAAAGCTGTGGCTGTTGGCCATCAGACCGTCTTCCGTGGAGTCACTCAAACTGTGTTCCCTTCTGTTGCTGTGTCTAACTGCTTGTGCAGAGAAATATATGGTCCTTAAGTTATGCGATGTTGAAAGGCATCAAAGAAAAGGATTATAGGTATTAATAAGAACAAGACAAGGTGGCCATTGGCAGAAAAAAATCACACTTTCATATAAAACATAGGAAGCTGGGATTTTATTTGCTAGATAGAAAGACTAGGAATAGATAGGAAATAATTATTCTTTTCCATTTTGTGATCCGGATTCTATTATTTCAAACTTGTAAACTGATAATAGCAATAAGAGAAAACTGGGTATTTTGAATATTACCGCAGGGCTTTTGTTATGGCTTTCTTAGTTTGCAGGAATATATGTCATACTTCCATCACGAGGTAAATCTCGTCCTTTGCCTAATTTATGGAAAGATAAAAACATCACTGGTTAGAACCAGCAAGCTTTTTCAGCAGGGAACAAAATAAATCCACAAAACTCCATACTTTTCAATTGGCAATACTAGATCATTTGGAAAAATGGCTGTTTCCATCTGGTCAGCATCTGTTAAGCTCCATGTCACTATAGAACATGTAAGATTTTTGTCCTCTAGTGTTTGTTACATTTGACCCAATTTAATTTCAAAAATCAAGCAGATGCACCTCTTAGAGGAGAGAGAGAGAGAAACATCTTCTTTATACCTGCCCTTGGAGATACCTGTACTGATCATGTCTTATATTAAACACAGATTAATTACTTGGCCCCTTCTACATGCTGATCCCAACTCTCTTTTTTTCAGTTCCTAGGGACACTGTCCTTTAACAAAAACCGCTATGGAATAGAAGATATTTTTTTATACCCTGTACTTATTATTAGCTGATTTCGTTGGCCAACCTTCTCTTTGGTCAAGGACAGCTTCCTAAACTTGTGATACAAACAAGAGATGACATGGGAAAATTAGCATGTCCAGGATCCCATGCTAAGTCAGGAGCAGCCCTAACTCAGCCTGTCCCTGTATCCCAGCTCAGCCCTCTGTCCCCTCATCCAGGAACTCTGCTCATGGTGAGGTACAAGTAAGTGGCCAGTTTACAAGCCAGAGTTACACACAACCGCAAGGCCTTCTTTTTGTAATTTACTTGATTCTCTTCACATGAAAGCTAATCACAGCAGTGCACAATGCCAGTTTTACCTGTTAGCATCATCTGATTTTTCATAATTGTTAAACATCCAGCTTAATCTTTTGTCACTTCAAGTATTGTAAAATTTCCCCTTTGATAAAATACAGGTGACAGAAATACATGTCTGCCATATTAGCAGACATAGCATATTTCTTGGCATCAGTGGGTTCTCAGCATAGCAAAGCAATAAATTCTTTGTTTATATGAAATGTATTTCCATCCAAAATGCCTTATTATCCTGTTTATTGGCTCACTCGCCTATTTTAGACCATTGTTATTCCACTTTCCCCAGGGAATCACTACAGATTTGAAGCAATATTAGATAAAGAGTAGACTACAATATGATTTCAAGTTTCCTTTATTTTGTGAAAGGTTGATTTAGAATTAGATCAGGCACCTCTTGAGATCTTTTCATAAAATTGAAGTTCTACTGAAATATCATGTTTTGAGATAATCACATGCCTTAGAAGTCATGGATTATGTGTATCATGTAAGATATTAAACCTGTCAAGATGTTGTTTTTAATATATCTTTTAGTTAAGACCATATCTTGACATGAATTATTCCTAGCATAGTTTCTCACAACCTGGTTCAGCAAGCAATCATCCACTGCATCCATCATTTCTGTTGCTGTCTCACCATATGTCTCAGAGGGGCTGGAGGGGGGAAGTTTCCAGTTAATCATTTTTTTGCATTCGGTATGCAAATCAGTTAAAATTGAATGATGTGGCAATTTCAAGAAGTATTGTCCTAAGGAAGACTGAAGTTTTAGTACAAAGTTTGATAGGTTTACTAGCTTGGGTTTTTTTGCTTGCATCTTAACAAAATTTTACAGCTAGAAAAAAATTCTCATTATAATCTCTAGCCTATTTCCTCCTCAGAGATATGTTTGCAAAAATTGGTTTTATATTATCTTAGTAAGAGGTTTCTGCTTGTAATATTTCAAACCTTCATCTGTCCTTGACTGCCATGACATTCATCCATCTGACAAAATGGAAAAAAAAAAGTGCCAGCCAACGAATGAGTGCTCCTTTCAGTAAATTTGTTAGCCAGGCATAAAGGGTACTGTGCTTACTGAGGCTACATTGGCAGCCGCATCCTTGAAGGTCTTGTAACTCCTACAGGCAATGGGCAACACAGGGCAGCAAGACTCACGATGGGACATTCGAACAATAGAGCTTTTGCTTTTAAGAACAATCTGTTTTCATCAGCCATGAATTAATGCACAGAATAGTGGCACTGCGTAGGTTGCTCTTGGCTCTCTGGAGATGTCTATAATAAGATAAACAATGGTTTGTTAAGTTTCGGATTCATTTTCTAACCTCATGAAAAGCTCTGAATGCTGCTTCTCAGTATGGAGAATTGCCCAGCCATAAAGGCACATCAATAAAGCACAGAAGACTCAAATTTAGGAAACGGAGCAGAGCCTGAATAAAATCTTTGCACAAAACCAGCAAGACACTGAGACCTGAATTTCTTAGCTGTGTAAGCCAGGATGTCTGTGCGGTCAGGACTCGGCTGGACACAGAACAAGACAGAGATGGAGAGAAGGGACATCATGAATTTTTATCCTTCTGAGTTTTTTCTGAGAGATCTGTGCTATGCATAGACTACCAGGTAGTTTCTCAGGCTGCCTGCACTTTCTTCCTCTGTAGGTAGTAGCAGGGATCCAAGGAAGCTATCACCAACAACAACAACTGCTTTTGATTTCATACTTTCTCTGCAATTAAGACATGCTTTATAAGCAGCTCTTTGTTTTGTGTGATCATCAGGTCAGGTTGGAGCTTAGCTCATGAGGCAGATATACAGCTTACTGAGCATGTTTTCATCTTTCCATTTAGCAAGAAAAGCTTCAGACTTCTGATAAGGGTTCCTCCTACGCAGAGCACTTATGCATAACCCAATTAAACAAAAAGTGGAAACAAAGAACATAGGGTAAGTATTTTTATGTTATCCAATGATTTTTCCATATAAAAGCATGCAGATATGTGTAGGAACAGGGATGGTATGCAGATTTCCTTCTGCCTGGTGACTGACAGTCGTATTTCTTCTTGTTCCATCTTTGATCTATTGAATTTTGAAGATTTTTCTGTGCAGTGGAACAGCTTCAGTCAGAGAGACAACAGATGGTCTCTGCCCCCTCATGCCCCACTCCAGCTCCTGAACCAGCATCATAGTGGTTGGGCCTCTCACATGGGGTAGAGGTGAGAGATTTGGGTTTGAACCATCTCCAGCGGGGCAGGAAGCCTAGATGGAATCTCCAAGACTTTGCACAAGCAATCCAGCTTTCACTGTAAAATTTTAAAAAAACCCTATATAATATCAGACAGCTGTGGAGTTTAGGTTCCTCTGTATGTAAGCGAGAGCTGAGAAAATTATTTCCAAATTACAGTTTTCAGTATATGCACTTTAGTTTTTCCTATTTTAGGCACCTACATCATTTTTGCAGGAGATCCTTATACTGTGTCCTGGAAAGTAGTCTCATTAATACCTGAGCAGAAGAGCTACAAATGCTACTTTCCCCGCTACCGACAGAGAAGTGGCTGTTTCTCAAGCTGCCTGGATACTACCAGTGACCAAATTTCTCAGCTGAGCGCATTTCTGTTATTCCAGAACAGGAGGTCTTGTGGTTTAGTGCCTGTACAGGTAATTTTGTCCAGGATAAAGATATCCATATATTTGGAGGTAAGCTGTGCCACTGTGCCCAGCAATTATTAAGGTATTTCCCCCGCGCACTGAAAATTTGAAGCTGGGCCTGAATGCTCCTGAGTCACAGCATGGAGCTCCAAACCTCTGAATCATCATTAAAATATTACATTCTGTTTCACACAAAGACTATTTGCCTGTTGGAACAGGCAGTCAATGCCCTCCACAGTTACCTGCCCAGGTCCTCCAGCCTGCGGTCACTGAGCCACTAACAGTCCCATTAGTGAACTGCAGCTTAACGACCACTGACCAGAATCTTTGTGGGCCATGTTGGTATTTAGGTCTCAAAGTAATCGCCTCTCAAGTGTAAAGCAGGCAGGTGCAGAGCAGCCTGAGGCAGAAGGGTTTTCTCCCACTGCATCCCTGGGTTATATGCAGGAGGAAGATGCACCATCTTTGTCCTAGATGAGTTGGAAAATTACTGTCTTTGCTTCCCTAAAAAATATTGTTCTTTTTTATTTTACTGTTAGAGCAAGGCCTGAGGATGTCCCTTAAATCTTGATTCATCTCTTACAAAAGGAACAAAGAACCAGATGTGGATGGAAAAGGTAGAATAGTCTTTGTCCTGGAACCTCATCTGAGGAATGCCTACGGAGGGCTTCGTTTCACGCCACTCCTAAGGTGAAAGGACACTTCTTTAGCTGGAAAAATAATGACCACTCTCTGAAAGCCATCTATTTTATTTTCTCCAGGTAACTCACAGATGTTTTACAATGGCAATAAAGTTTTAATTTAAAGCACCAATGATGCAATCTTTCAAGAGGTAATGCTTGGTTTAGTCTCTGGCAGCTCTTTGGTCCAAATCTCTTGGTCTTCACTTTTCATGGGCCATTAATGAAGAGATGAACTGCAGAAGAGAAACTTGATCCATTAAATCCATGCCATTAGTTCTTTTGTCCTCTTTATCAATTGTATCCAGATCCAGGTAGCAACTGGAATTTTCCATAAATGCCTACTGCTTGTTCCATTCTTCTTTCCTCTTCAGGCAGTTGTTATTTTAGTCTAAGCATCACTGTTGTCTACAACATCTCTTGCATGGAGAGGAAACTTGCTATGAATACTGATATTTTATTGACTCTTTTTATTTCTCAAAAAATGTTATGACTTTGCATAACTCTTGATCTGGAATGTATTGTTTTGTTGCCTAAAGAAATATTAATCATAAATTCAAGAAAGACAGGGGAATAGAAATAACAAAGATGAAACTGGAGCAAGAAATGCATAAAACATTGTCAAGATGTAAATAAATTCACCAAACATGCCTGTTAAATCCTAAGAGTATCATGATTTTATAGAAATAATTGCTTACATGCTAAAGCAAAATGTTTCTGATAGTGAGTGTTGTATTGTTTTGATAGCCCAAAAAATTCCACTGTCTGAAGAGTCTGAAGCATTGAAGTAATTTTCCTTTCAAAGTAAAAAGAAATATCAGATACATAAATAGAACTAACAATAAAGGTTTTTTTCAACAGTAACAACAAAAAAAAGATCAATTTTGAGTAATTTATTTTAAAGAAAGATAATGAAACCAGATTTTTTATTCTGGAAAAAATGCTATGAACATTTTTAGCATAAATAGATATTAATTTTAAAATCTCCTTACTTGACAAGCTATTTTCTTTGAAGTATGAACCCAGAAAATTCTCAACCATTTCATTATCTGAGATCCTAAAAGGCAGTAACTTTTCCTTGGTGGCAATTTCTCTGTGGTAGCCATTTTGCTATGTACAATACTGTGTGAGTTTCTTACGCTTCTTTATCACTTAGAATTTGAAAGTTATTCAACAATATTAAGGAAAGACAAAAATTGTCTTCCATCTACAACAGGTGAGACTAAAACAGACAGACATGGTGAAGCTGATGCTTCAAAAACTACTCTCTTTTGGATGCTCAGTTTGAATTCTGCCAAGACAAGCAGAGAAAAGACAGAGGCATTTGAAATTAATGGGTCTGTGTTAATGACGTAATCAAGGATACTCTGAGGAGAAAACTGCAGAAACATACACAAATTCACTCGATGCAGTACTGTTCCCCATCCAAGGCTGCCTTACCCCTCCCACACCACAGTGTGGTGGAAGGGTCAGTCAAAACTGGCACTTGTCCTTTGTCACTGTCCCTACAGAGTGTAACTTACCGATACCAATGGCGGAAAGAACCAACAGCTGTTATAAGCAACTGAGCAAAATGTCTCTGATCTTGTGAAAACTGGCCTGTTGAGGAATCTCTGTCTAACCACGTGGAGGTATGATTTGTGCTGAAGGATCACGCAGATTGTCACCAGGAACATGGTCCTTCTGGTGGAGGGGCAGGAGGTCCTGGGCAAAGGGCTGGGAGAAGCAGGACAGAACACCTCACAGACCTGTGGTGTCTGGCCACGCTGGCATCCCATTACATGGCCAGAGTCACTAGGGATGAGTGTAAAGAAGGGAAGAAAGAGCTGTGCCCGTTTGCTCTTCTGGGGCCTTTTCTGTATTTACAGATGAGCAGGAGATTTGGCATCAGGTCCTTAAGTCCATCAGGTTTGTCACTTAAATCTAGGGGATCTAGCATGGAGGAGTTCAGAAAATGCACACTGCAAAAATTCTGTTTCCAATGTTAAGAAAAAGAAAGAGAAAGGGATTACAAGTGCAGCAGAAATGCTAGACAAAGGGTTTACCTATTCTCCACCTGTGTCACTTGCACAGGATTTGGCTGGATTCTAGCTACAGGGAGTCAACTATTCCAGCTGTGCATACAGTAAGGACCGCACAAATAGGCATAGTCTCAATTCAGATAATGCTGTCAACCTCTTATTTCCATACATTACGCAGCAGTATCAGAGGCACATGTTGTCCCAGCTTGCTACATAGCCTGCCTGCTTCCATGTTTCATCCACCACTCTTCCTCTGTATGAAAGAGGCCACAGTATTTTTCACCATATGGATTTTCTTCTTCTCAGGGGTTGCTAACATCTTGTCAGTTAAGTCAAGATGCCAGCCAAAAAGCAATACTTTTTTCTGAAGCCAAGGGGAAAAAATCCAGCAGCAGTGAAACTCAAATGGCGCATTTTATCCAGTTTATTAACTGCTAAATTTCATTCTAAATAAGCTTCTAGTGTGTATCACTGTTTCTCTGTCTTTTCATTCTTCCCTACAAAAGACATGGGTAACTCACATCCTATCTAATGTGGCACTGACCTGTAAAAAACACAAAGAATATGTTTAACAGAAAGGAGAGAAACACTAAACAAATGTATATTTATTTTGTGTCTCAGAATACTCACACACACACACACACAGTTTTCCCAAGTGTTTTACTAAAACAAATCTTCAGACCCCCAGCAACAAACAGCCAGTCACTTATAAGTAAGACTCCAAATTAATATTACAGAGCCTGACTACTTGTGCTTTTGAGATGTAAATATCAAAATTGCTTTTTGAAGTAAAATGTAAAAGCAGTTAAAGTTCAGTATTCAATTTTTTCCTGTTCTTTTGATAAATGCATTTACATTTTAATTTTCAGTGTTTTCAATTTTCATCAGTGAAAGGCTGTATTTCTGGATGAAAAGCACAATAATAAAATGTTCTCCAGTCCATAATTTTCTTGTAATTCATAGAAATGATCTGAGGGCATACAGCTCACGACAATATACATTACAGCGTTCAGAGCAGAGAACTCAATTGTTAGGGCTGCAATTTCAAACATATGTATATTAATGAAATGGCTGTGGCTTCATTAGAAATTCCTGTAGAGTTTTTTTGCTGACATAGAATCATCACTGCTGTAATCTTACAAATCTGCAAGGACTCTCAGAACTGTGCAAGTTATTTCATTTATTCAATCAATCAAAGTGTCAATGCCAAATACACTGCAGACATTCATGTAATAGCCCTATTTTTTTAAGTCCATAAGACCATAGATTATGAAAGGAAGAGAACAATGCAACATGCCATGTCTTACATAATTTGGCAAGGCAGCATGGCTTTATTTATAAGAATATCCTATAAATCCTTTTCTGCTTTTAGTGCAATCAGTTCTCTTCCTGTGCTCAACATAATAAAGCAGATTTTGCTAATGTGAAAAAAAAAAGGTCCAAAAAAGCACTGAAAACATTACTAGTCTTTATCTATAGCATGGGATAGATTTTAGCTACCCTCCTTAATCACTCTGGCTACTAGAAACTGAAAAAAAAATTATTCTAACTTTCCAAACAGACAACAACATCTACAGATAACAATTGTTCAATGCAGTACCCATTATAAAACATAAGATTGGTGTGCAGAGCTATAAAAAACATACAGACTCTCTTCTCCAAAAAACTGGTACATCAATAAACAACATAAGTTGAGAAAACAGAGGATGAGGCAAAATATGTAGGAGGTCAACAAAAGTCTGTCAGATAAAGCTCAGAAACGAGGCTGAAAAACAGCACAGAATGGAGAATGCATTCAGCACGCTGCTGAAGAATAGAAACAGGCTGCAAGTAATAACAGACTTCCCTGGGGGAGCCTGCAATTTCAACTCAGCATGGAGAGCTTGCTGCCGAAAGGAAGTGTCCCTCTGTCCATGCTAAGGACGCCCAGGGAGCCATTTGAAGACTCTTTGGGGAGACTGCATTCTTCTTTATTGCAGATGATACTGCAATGGAGTCTTTTTTTTTGCTTGTAGCAGACAACTTGCCCTGCTCACATTCATTTCTGTCTCCCTCTCTAAAGCTTCATATTCTCCCTGCCTAGGTTTGTGGAAGCTCCCACCAGCATTCCTTGCACCTAATTTATTTATGTCTTCTGATCAAGTTTCATTTTTCAGGTTTGGTCAGCATTTTCCTCTCCACACAGCTGTCAGGTTTGTTATTCTCTTTCAGTGCAGAGAGATGGGACTAAGGTGGACCTACGGTTCTCCCTCCTTCAGCTCTGATGCTGTTGAAGACACTTCCCATAGGCATCCTTCTCCACCTCCATATCATCCCACCTGGGGAGCTGAAAGCCTGTTTCAGAATAGCAGGTGAAAAAGCCTGGCCTTAGCAAGGCAGTGACTGAGATTTGGCTGCTTTCTGGAAATACATCTCAGGATAAACACCAGGAAGATCTATTTAAGCGAAAAGTTAGAATTGGCACTAACATCATGGTTGTAAAGGAGGCATGAAACACATCATACTGGAAACAAACACACAGCCACAAAAGGTTGATCTAGGGGTCTAACTTCTTTTAAGAGAAAAGTCAGTAAACATAAGAATAAGGTGTATAACACAATACTTTCTTGCTCAAATCTGGGGTGTCCCCAGCCCTGATACAGCTGATACAACTTCAGAAGTGAACACCATATGAACAGTAAAGCACATGAAAAATAGGAAGGAAGCATATTAACTTCTACAAAATTATTCCTTATTATATTCACATAATCATACATATTATTCTAAACATAATATATGTGCAGTTATTGACATAGTGATGTTGTCAATATAATTTTCCTGAGAAAGTGTCTACTGAACCAGTGCTTAAATCTGAGTATTTTAGTGGAATTGAATACATCGCACTTGTTCACTCACAAGATCATGTCCTTCACATTTTTGGAAACTTAGTCAAGATTGTCATGTTCACTCATCCTAAATTTATTTGACCTTAATCCATGCTTGATGATGCTCTGAGAAAGCCAAAAGGGACATAGCAGATATAATAAGAGATGTGCCTCATGGCAGGGAGCAGTTTATTCTAATGATTATTTATAAACCCCTTCAGTTCCCCAAGATGTGCTTTAGCAGTTGATTTCAGCATTTTAGAAGCTGTTCTTAATAATGCAACAGATTTTTCTAGCTGTTAGAATTGTTTAAGTTTCTGATTAATTTTGTGTCTGTTATCATCCCAAGAGGAGATATTTGCCCCTACTCACAGCCCTTATAGCCAAAGAAAGGGAACTTTGCTGCTGAACACCTACCCCTAGTACAAGCAGGCAGCTGTGAGACTCTCTAAGGTAAAACTCCCTTTGATTTCTGCAGATATTTTTTTTTTCCAAGTTAAGGCTGCAGGACTTGGCTGTGAGTTTGCAAGTGCCAAGGAGCTGAACTGAGTTTTACCACTCCATTACTCATGTGTCTCTATTTTTCCCCAAACTCTTTATATAGCTGCCACAGTTCCTCTGCCCCTTGCAAGAGATGGATGAGCCAAGAAACACCTCTTTAGCAATACCTGTAGCACGTGCCAAGTGCCAAGTCATCTATTTTACACAGGATATAAGCAGCAGCTCTGTGTGCTAGACTGCAGGCCAACAGTCCTGTAAATAAATCCTGGTCTTTCCAAGTTGACCCTCTGTGCACATTTAAACACTTCATTCTGCAGGACTCAGGGCTGCACCGTGATGCACAGCAGCTACAAGGAGTCTGCAGCCACAGACCAGCCTGCAGGAAAGTGCTGGGGACATCAGCAGAGATGGCTTCCCAGAAAAGTTAACTACCAAAGTCAGGATTAGAATTTGACCACTTCTGCCTCCGACCAGGAGGTTGTTGCTCTCTCCTCTTGCCCAGGTTTGACTCTGGGATTAGAGGAGCTGAGGTTTCCCTCACTGTCCTTCTTGGCAGCTAACCACAAGGGACAGTGAGTCCACAGTGGGGTAGACAGGACAAGGGAAATAAACAAGAGGATAAACCAAGGCTTGCTGTTACCTGTATATCGTGTTCTCCATTACAAATGTTTGGCAGTGATGTTTGTTTCTTAGGAACCACTGAAGCTATTTGCAGGCTGCTTGTACCACAAAATGACTGATTGTTCCTATTCATAGGCAGGGCTAATTTACCTTTCTGCCAAAGCAATTTTCATGGAAAACAGAGTTTTAGACAACTTCAAAAAATACCCTCTTTATAGAAAGACACAACCGACAAGCAGTGACCTCCCTGGCCGCAGTCCAAAAATGTAGCTGTTATGCAGGAGTCTGAAAAAAATCTATAATGGGTAAGGAGAGGGAAATGACTGCATCCTTTCAGGATTGCTTTTTGCTCTTCCAGCACCTGCTTCTCCAAGGGGCTGGATCGTGTAGGATGACAGCAATTGCTATGGTTTCTGTGCATGCTGCAGTGCCACCACTGGCCCAACAAGGTGAGATAAACTACACTGTGCTGACCAGCAGTCCCACACCAGAGCATTTGACTTGCAAAGTCATAGGGGATTTTATAATATTGTTTCATTAGTGGCCATGCAGTGACTTTATTCCAAAATCAAGTTGTCCCACACTTGGGCAAAGCTATGCCCCAGCAAGCTGCAGGAATAAGCTTGTAGCATAGAAATAGCTACCACCGCCAAAGTACAGTCCTGTTCCCACTGCAGCTGACTGCAAAACTGTGTGCCCCTCCTGCCATGTAAGCACAGGCACAGAAACTTCTCGCTCAGCTAAGAACAAGTCTCCTCAACCCACAGCCTGTGCAGAACGTCTCAGCACATCAGAGCTGTGAACACGTGCCCTCCGTGCAACCTTCTGCAGCCCACAGCACCATGCCCTGGCTTAACCCAGGTACAAAGTGAAAAAAAATACTTAGAGTGGGCTTTGGTTTTCTTAGTCTGTAGCTTCTGGATTTGGTGGGCTCTTCTGCCTGCAGTTGAGCTGACTTTCACAGCAAATAGCATAGATTAAGCTCTGTGCTCTGAGCAGGGATTTCTCATTTCATACATCGTTTATAACTTTCTGCAGTAATTCCACAAAGTCAGTATCTCTCCATAACACAAAGATGAGAAGGATGGAAAATACAGCTGAAAATGTGACAAACCTGCAAATTGCATTTATGTAGAGTTCTGGTACCACAAAGCTTATACAGCAATTTTATGTAAACCTAGCAAATTCAGTATGAACAAATTTGCAGTTTAGGAAAGCTATGCATTGATAGATTTCAGCACAGTGCCATATTACAGCTTAGCAGAGATGCTAAATATTTCTTACACAAAATGGAAATTAAATCTTTTGTCCTATTTTGTCAGATCAGGTCTTTGCCAATGGTATGCTGGGCATAGATTTCACTGCTCTTCCCTCACAGAAGTTGCAGTAGCAGTGAAAAATCACACAAACAAAACCCACTTTTGCAAAGGTTGAAAACACTAAGTACAGCAGATTCCTCTATAACTGGCAAGTGAGGTCTTTCTTCATTTTCTGTTTCTCTGGGATATTCCATCTATCACTCATTACCAGAAAGCAAACACAGGCTGATACGGAAGAGCCTCATATGTTTTGGTGACATCCTGATTCCAGTGAAGCAAGCAGCAAAAATCCCACAGGTTTTATTAGAGCCACAAACTGCTCCTTTGTACTGAGTGCTTGTTTTTATAGTCAGAGCCAGTTGCCAAAACACTGGTCCTGATCCTGCTTTCATAGCAGGATAATAAGGATTTACTATGACCTAAATTAGTGAAGTCAGAATAGTGTAAATGAGAGGAGAACTAGGGCCATCTGCTGTGAATTTCAGACATCAAAAAGGAACTGAGGAAGTGAGAGATTTTCTTGCCATCCTTCAATTCCTAATGGGCAAAGGTTTGCAAAGAAAAGTTCCATCATGCCTGTCACCCATATTTAACTGTATCTCACGTCAATAGAAAATAATGTCAGTAGTATACACACAACCACAAACACACACATATGAAAACCCAAAATTGAATTCAGGTTGAAATGCTTTTCATTTTAGTACAGCATATTGCCATCAGATAAAGAAAAAATATATATTATTCTCTGTCTAGCTCTTCCAAAGGAAATAATACCAGAGGTTTAAGAACATGCATTGGCTTCCTTCCTGATAGGATTTTAAATGTTCTTTTCCAATGTAAGTGCAAAATCAAGCATTAAGTCTGAAAATCAAGCACACTAGTCACGCACATTTAAAACTGATGTGAAAAACCTGGATCTGCTGAAGTCAGTGGCACAACTCCCATTAACTTCCACGGGGCCAAGATTCCATCCAGTGTTCCTAGGAGAACATTAAATTGGCCACATTATGTATCTCATTTAATGGACTACGTTAACATGCATGATTTATTAAGATCTACATTCAACAAAGACATCAACTGAATTGTGGAAAGTATTTAATTTAATGTATCTGTAATAATAGGACCTCTAAATTAAGGTAGCATTCAAAATCTTATTTTTGGTACTGCCTGATTTCTCACTTTCCAAAGAAGTATTGCAGTAAGGGAATTTTGAACTTGATTTCCCACTTTTCCCACAATAGAATAGCAAAGGTATCATCTAACACAGGACTTTTATCAAAAGCTTCCTTAAAACACAAATGAAAAAAAACTTCAAATCAGAAGATACTAAGGCACAAAATGTACAAAGACATGAGTAAATTACTTTGCTCTTATTTTTCTCAAACCAATTCCCTGCTTATTTTTAACCCTATTACAAGTCTACCAGCTGACAGTAAAATTTGGATCCAAATTTTTCTGCTAACCAAGTGAAATTGTTTGGATAGTAAAGTCAGAATTTCTAATATCTTAATCAGGTTGCTGTCTGACTTTTTTAATAGCAAAAGTAATTGGGTACACTAAAACTGCAATTCTTTAAAATCCAAGACAAACATTTCTTTAGGGAAAATTTTAGTATAAGAATGAAACCAATAGGATTTTATTGAAGTTACTTCAAAAACCTATAGCAGTTAACAGACTAACCCATGTTCTGTAAGTTTTGCTACATCTTCAGTAGTTTTATAGGAGGACTGGAATTATATACTCTGTTATTCAGCAGCTACATCTCTTACAAGGTTATGAATTTCTTGTCACTTTATTGTGGCCAACACAGACAAACAGATCATTTAGCTTGCTTTCCTATATTGCAAAGGTAGAACATTTTACTAATTTTGCCTTGTTCAGTACCTTCACTTGGCCTCAAACATCGCAGTAAGCAAGAGACTAAATTGTTGTTCCCCTCCACTCACACCATGCTGGTCACATTCTCCTGTGACCCTGCAAAAGCAGTACGTTGACTGGCAAAGATGGGCAGGCGATAACAACACCCTCCGTGCTGTAAACTGTGGGAGAAAACAGCTGGAACACCACAAATCCTGCAGACCCCCAGTGTGGGCAGCTGGTGATGTGCAGGCAGGCGCCGTGTGGCGCTGGGGCTGGTGCGATGCTGCTGGATGTGGGCAGGGGCTGGCACAGGAGCGGGTCAGCCCCCAGTGCCAACACTCTGCACAGGGCACCGCGTCACCCAGGTGGGGCAGGAACTCCTCTCTGACCCCAAAATCAGCCATCAGGCAGACACTGAGCATGTGGAAAACATGCACAAACCAACAAATGAGAATTATTTTGACTTCCAGGAACAAATAATTGCCACCCCCACCCAGACCCAACCAAAGTGTTTCCAGGCAAATCTGTACTGAAAGGGAAAGAACTCCGACCACTGCAGGCGACTGTCAGAAACTCTAAATAATGAGATTTGGTTACAGGCATTTCTTAATGTAGAACAGCAGTAGCAATGAATATGCTGGGACAATGTGAGGTTTTTATTCTCTTTCTGTGGAAAAAAATAAATGGGGAGCTTCATATATTCACTGGCTCCAAAGCCAAGAAAAAATAATCGCAACCACCCAGCATAACGCATTGCACAAGCAAATTGTATAACTTCTTCTGAGTGCTTGATTCAATATTCTCCTGAAAGATATGCTTTACTTTTGCCATAAACACATCAAGAGATGCTGAATTTACCACATCCCTTGATAAATTATTCCTTTTCTCCCTGCTAAGAAACTGCTTCTTCTTTCAGGATTCATTTTATCTAACTTCAATTTGCAGCCATCTTGTTATGCCTTTCTCAGCAAGATTGAAAAATCCTCAGCAAGAGCCTTGCTGAAGAACTGGGCTGCATTTTTGTTATGCGCTAAGCACCCTTCCTTCAAGCAATCTCTCAACTTTCCCTTTGATAAGGAGTTCAATCTGTTCACAGCTTCTCACATCATGACACTGCACATTCAGCCACTGGATCTTCTTTGCAGCCCCTCTTTGCTTCACAGCCCTTTCAGGCCTGCTCTTTAAATAATATTTCCTGGTTTGTCTTGCATACACTCTCTCATTTGTGCCACAATCCTCACAAACCAGGGCCTCCCAAACGCACCCTTTATCAAAACTCTCATGGAAACTCAGCCGTTAACCACTGAAATATGAACTTCTGCTGTGTCTCCCCTGCCCTCCGAAATGGCACAACAAGAAGGTTTTACAGCAGTTTCAGTACTGAGGCCTATTTTAAACAGCATCAACTTTTTTTGAAACCTCATCCTATGAGCCCACTGTGCCCTGGATCTCCCCTTGAACTATCATGGGAAATACAGGCCATCACCATATTTACTTAGATTCCCTTCTCTTTTTCTCTCTGTTACTTTTCCCAACCATGACAGCTTCCCACCAGCACGGTGCAAGGAGAGTTTTGTCCCTGGGGCAGGACAGATACTGCCCTCCCTTCCTTGCCCACGTCCTTCCACTTGTCCACAAATATTTAATACCATGCCTCACACTGTAATTTTTCTTCGTCTGTGATTTTTATTTTTTTTCCAGTGGAAAGAGAATGCCGTTTATTAGTTGGATCCTGTGGGGTTTTCTCAATATTACTAGAAGAAGCCAATATTTTACTGACTAAAGGAAATTTATAAACAGCCAATTTCTAAATGAATCAGATGGCTTATTAAAAATGAGCAGTCGCTTCTTTGGCACATGAAAACAGTTTTTTAACTCTTTTTCTATTATAATATTACTGGCTTTGTGTACATTACACATAAGAAGAATGACAGTTATCATAGACTCACCACGTTAAGCAACAAATAAAAAGAATTAGTTGTGTGCTCTTGTTACAAATTGCAAAGATCCTCTTACCTTCACTTATACATATGTAACAGAATTAAGTAAAAAATCAAGCTAGTACTGAATTCACAAACAACTGGTTTCATTTATTGACAAACATTTGCAAAATTGATCCAGATCTACTACACAGAAAAATCACTGCACTAGAGTTCTGCAGGGACTGCTGGAGCCATGGTGACCTCCTTCAGCTAACTCAGGGTTAGGTTGCTCACCCAGGATGTGGGTAGTCTGAGTTAGCCTGAGACACAGAGACTTCTTGGAAAGAGAACAAAAGCCTCTAGCATGTGAACAAAAACCTCCATAATTCAGACAGCCCAAACATGTAGCCTAAACAAATGATCATATATGAGACAGTCTTAACTTCATAATTGCAAAAATTAACAGAGACACATTTTCTTGCAGTGCTGGATAAAAAACTGGAGGCCTTTCACTTTTCATCAAAACTCTCCAAGAAAAGATTCACACAAGCTGCATACATATATATTGACATATAGGTATTAGAAAGCTGTAGATGTGATGTTAGAATACAGCTTTTATTTCTAAGAAGTTTGGGGATTTGGTTTCTCTCCATTTATCACATCTTATCAGAAGACTGGAAATCACATACTAGTCTAAGTCAAAACCTCACATGCCCAATATTTCCTAAGAGATGAAAACAAACTAAAAGAAGACAAGCTTGCCTATTACTCATCCAAAAACTGTGGCTGTTCATCTGAACCAAATTCCTCAGCTAAATCCTGAAACTTGTGAGATTTCCTCTTCTTCATCAGTCTACTGTATGAAACAAACAGCTTTGAATATATTTGTTTGAACCTGAAGAATATTAAAACCTAAGAATATTAATACACCTGGAGAATATTAATACATCTCTATCTAGGTGAAAGGTATGATGATTCATCATCTGAAATCACTATTTGTTTTTTCTTCACAGACACACATCAATTATCATAATCTAGAATTATGCTGGGCAGAAAAAAAAGTAGTCATTGTAAAAACTTACATACCAGCAAGCTACCATTTTTTGTGGACAAGTATTTTCATGTTTATTGATTATCCAATGTGTTCAGCTTCCAGAAACTTTAATCAAGAACTCACCATGGCAGAGGAAAATGTTATCAACTTAGTCACAAATATATTTCTGTAATGGATAGCTTCCTCAATCTTCCCAAGTTAGCCTACACCGAACTTTTCTAGAATGACGTTGCTGACACTATCATGAGATATTGGTGTATTTAAGCTAAGTCTGAGGACTTCAAAAGACTTTCAAAGAAAGAAACCTCATGACTTTCTAAAACTGAGTCTCTATCTTGATTATATGAATAATGAATTTTCAGTAATTTTATTTAGAGAGAAGCAGAGAACAAGGTCACTTCAAACATGGGAAATTAGGCAATGTGATTCTATCAGAAATCATCTTGAAAGGATTCATTTATTCAAATAGAAAATAAAAAGCAGCTAAAAATACTAATCTATTCCACAGATGTTCGACAAAAAAGAATGTATGAAAGGACCCCCCAGCCTGTACAGATACACTGCCACATCCAGTCTGTGATTCCATTAGACAAAGAAAACACGTATACGTAGGCTGCATTTTTCCTCAGTTGTTGCCTCTCTTTCATAGGATATTATGTGTTGGAAATGCTCCAGCAGCTCAGTGCCACACCAAAGGAAACCGCATCAGCTCCCACTGCTGCAGAATTTTGTGCAGAATAGCTGAGGACACAGTGGTGTCATCTTGACACCTTTTCCAGGCGTTAGCAGAATAGTACAGGGAAAAAGAGTACCAGAAGTCCTGACACATCACATGTACAGTGATTCGATTTTTGAAATGCCTTTCACCAGCAGGACAGCAACTGAGGGCATTTCTAATATCTGTGTTTTATCAATCATCCTCTTCAACCAATAGTAGTTTTAGACGCTGATGTGTGTCTGCACATCCTTTAGTAGTTGGCCTCTCCTGTGATAAAACATGGTATTTTCTATCTTGTAGCTACTCTCCATTTGTGCATTGGCCATACTGGATAACATTTATCCAGAATAACAGTGATTGATATTTTTAAATCTTAAAATACTAGCATTGTGGCAAGCAACTAATTGCTGTACTTGGTCTAAAACCAGAAATAATATCCAATCAGAGATGAATTAAAAGCCAGACAGTGACAAAACCAAGAGGATTTGTGTGTGTGTGACAGTGCACTTGATTTATTGCCTCAGATTGCAAGCAGTAAAAGGTAGTGACAGTACTCATTTTCAGGTGACAAAAGATACAAAGACATTATTGTAAGAACTCCAACAAGTTTCTACAGGCCTGATCTGGGAGAAGACAGTAACATTAGGTGTTACATAGAGACAGAGCAGAAACACAAGAGACTGAGAATAACTGGCCATAGAGGATCTTCCCAGAAATCAGCTGAGGGCTTCAACCCTTGAGAGCTATATACACCCAAAACACAGATTGTCAAAGCTTTTATCTAGCCGTGAGGCGTTTCAACTGCTAACAAACAGTAAAGTCCCCAAGGCACGTAGTATTTTGCTTCTAGGGGAAAAACTATGTTCATAAATGAAGAGCTCAGCACTGAGCTCATGGCTAATCCCCAGCAGGACTGGCACAGCAAGGTCTCCTGTCCCTCTCCCCGGTGAAGCCCCACAAGGTCACGCATCCTGGCAATACATACCCCAAGCAGAGCAGACAGCGTACCTTTTGGATCGTTCACAGGGGCTGTCAAGGGAAACATGCTCAAGTAGCCGACACACAACCCATTTCTCAGAGAAAGACACCCAGCACCCAGCTCCAGGATACTCAGAGGTGAGCTGCTGGCAATAAAAATCAGCAGCAAAATCTCAGCAGAGTCACACGTTTCACATTTGTCTCTCTTATGCGTTCATCAGGCCACTGAAAAAACACAGTTAGGCAGCTGCCTGAAAGTTAAGTGCCTGTTCAAGGGGATATTGTCAACACAAGGAGAGAGACACTTGCAGGGGGCAATTTATCCCACGCATCTCAGACCCTGACCCCAGGATAAGACAGCTCACTGTCTGGAGAAGCCCCTTTCTCTGAGTTATTTGCGGTATGTCTGTACTGCAGGACAGTGCAATCCATGGTGTGTCCTGGAGTCCTGCTCACTCTGTCATCAGCCCAGAGAAATGCCAGGGCTCCTGGACTCCCTCCCAGCCCACAGGCTCAGATTTTCCTGCAGAAACAGCCAGGATGCGAAGAGGGATAGCAGAATCTCCAATTTCACCCTAAGAGGCAGTTGGGTTGCAGCTGGAGTAGACATCTGAGGATGAGGATCATGAAGGGTATTGCAGTGCTATGTATTGAAATACAAACACAGCTTGGATTCATAGCTTAGGTGAAGACTCTTTTAGCCAGAAATTAGAGGAGATAAATCCAGAGCTTAATGATACATACCTTAATGATACCTTTAATGGCACTTATGAAACAAATAACACCAGAATAAACCTTGAAAACACACACACATGCTCTCTCTCTCTTTCTCTCCTTCTCCCCCCCATCTTTCAGACCAAACTCCTGCTAACCTCAAACACATTTTAATGCTGATTAATTTTTTAAATGTAATATATTACAGAATATTCTATACAAATATTGTGCTGGATTTGAAATAAACATGTTGCAAATAAATATTAACTGAAATTTCACTTAAATGGAATTTTATATAAATAGGAGGAAAACTGGTCATATTTGGTCTAACTGTTCTTTTTTTCAACTAGAATTGGACAAATCAGAGATGAAAAGAAGCTTCTTTCTCATTCTGTTTTACTTGTCTTCTAAAAATAAGGTCTTAACTGGTGTTACTTTTCAGAACTATTATGTGAAATTGTGTCAGAACTAAAAGTAAGCATATGCTGCCTTTAGATAAATACTATTAAAATGATAGCATTTAATATTAAATTGTTGAGGTACCTTTATTAGGCCTTTGTTTACCAAGATTAACTCTTTAACACTATGCTACCAAATGTTTTGGGGATCCTACACAAAATGAATGGTATTTTGAATATTGTATTCTTTACTGAGCATCACAAAGAGGTGGACTAGATGAAGACTGGTCTATTAACCAAGTACACTTATTCACAGTTTGTTACAGGTTTCTTTTGAACTGTCTTAAGTTTCTGCAGGATTTATGAGCTTAGGCATGGAGCTATCTGTGTGACATAGGGTAGATGAGAGGGGAGACATGAACCATCGAAAAACGTTATTTTCACTTACAAATGTTTGCTAAAGAAAATCCTTCAAAAGGTACTAGAAAAGCTACTCTATTGCAAAAAAAGGAATCTAACTAATATGCTTTGTTTTATCATAGAATCATAGAATCATAGAATGGTTTTGGTTGGAAAGGACCTTAAAGATCATCAAGTTCCAACCCCCCTGCTATGGGCAGGGACACCCTCCACTAGACCAGGTTGCTCAAAGCCTCATCCAGCCTGGCCTTGAACACCTCCAGGGATGGGGCATCCACAGCTTCTCTGGACAACCTGTTCCAGTGTCTCACCACCCTCATAG